>VYZP01000430.1:3360-24223 GCA_013400635.1 Hypocryptadius cinnamomeus
TTATTTTTAAATAAGCATTTTTCCTTTGTTTTGTGTAGGCCAGTGTTAGCCATTGTAGAAGTGGAAGTTCAGGAAGTTAACGAAGCTGCCCGTGACAGTGTTTTCCGAGAAGTGTCATCTTTCCAGGGACCACTGGATGCCACCGTAGTGGTGAATCTGCTATCACCAACACCCGAAGAGAAAAATGAATTTCCTGAAGACTTGCGTACAGAGCTTATGCAGATGTTTGAGGATTATGGCACTGTTGTTCTGGTCAGGTGAGTTTGGGATGTGAAATGGCATGGCATCTATTAAAAGCCACAGACTGTCCTGACAGAGTTAACTTTGTATTGGAAAATTCAGTATGTAGAATTCAGTTCTTCATTAGAAATTGAATGCAAGTATTTTGAATATCTTACACCTCTTAACAACCTTTTAAAGAGATAATCCAACAGCTCTCTTGTCTGACTAGAAGAGAATTTTATTCAGTACAATGCCATAAAGCAGAGACGTTGATGTAAATAATCATCTTTAGATTCAGGCCTCACATCCAAGCATTACTGCTTCTGGTGGATCCTCGGGCCCTGCTTCACCTCCTCTGGAGGGGTCTGCTCTCTTCCACCACTCTTTCACACTTGGCAGGAATTCCTGGCTGGCTCTCCTTCCTGTTGGGGGGTCATTTTGCTTGTTTGTTAACAGTACAGCTTCTCACAGAGCTATCACCCACTGGGTTTGAGAGGGAGAGTGTGATACCTTCTGGCAGAGCAGCTTAATTTCATTCTGATTGATTCTCTACAGGGCTCCAGCACAGCTGTGAGACTTCTGTTTTGAGAAATACAGGCAAAAGACCTAACAGCTGACCTCTGAGAAACACTGCCAAAAACTTGTTCATGTTTATTTGATTCATTTGTTAGTGGAGAAAGCTGATGACCTGTTATTGTGTAGTTTTATGAAGTACCAATATAAGCTGAGGGTTCAAAAGCAGCTGTGCAGGAAAAGCAGCACCACCTTGCTTGTAAAGAAAAGGAGCAAGAAAAGAACATGTTTTGGTGGATTGTTCTTGGTTTATTTTGTTTTTAATTGCTTTAGATCTTGGTGGAATACTACTCTGGGAACATCACATGTCATATGAGGTGAAGGATATGCAGAACCATGGAAGTTAGTCCAGAGGGAGTGTAGATATTGGACTGGGTGTCCTGTCAACAGCTACTGAGATATTTGTCCTGCTGTTCCAGGGGTGATCCAGAAAAGGGCAGGATGCTGGGGTCACACAAGGGAGGATTGGAGAGAAAAAGAGCCCAGCTGGGATTCATAGATCACCTGCTCCTCCTCAAAAGATAGAAATGTGAAGGAAAATACAACTAAAACCAAATGCATAGCACTGCATATGTATCCTGTGTATGGATCTGTATGGTAGATTTCTATCCTGCTAGCCTTCAAAGGGTTTTATTCAAATGGTGAAATAAAATGTTTTTTCTCCTCTGCCTCTTTTCACTAGGATCTGTGGAGGTCAAATGCTGGTGACATTTGGAGACAGCAAGTCAGCTCTTCGTGTTATGGATATAGATGGTGCCAAAGTAAGACTTTCTCAAACTTATAATAATAAATACATAACAAATTTCTCAAAAGTGGTTGCTTAGGATGAGGTACTTGAGTTTCTACCTAAATCAAGTAGCATTATTTCAAAGAGAGTTAGTGCTCATGAAGTCCTTAACTTTCACATCTGCTGAGGCAATTAATGCAGTACTTTAGTTTCAGGATGGCATGAGGTGACTTTTCATGGATCCCAAGCAGTGCTTAGGATCTGCCTCTGACACCTGTGCCGAACACGTGGACTTGTTCATGGTTGTGGCTGCTTGAAGCAGTTCTTCTGACATTCTGTGTGACTTCATACTGTTGCCAAGCATCCTCATGATTGTGGTTTGGAGATTTTTTTGTTTCTCCAGTGTATCAAATGGACTCTTTCTGCTAAGCTGTAACAGCATGATTCATTGGCTTTCACAGCAAATCCAGCATTAGCATTTACCTTCACATCCCCTGCTTTTCCTTCCCACACACGTACTCTACAAATCATCAACCCCCTGTTGAAAAAAACTGCTTGTGGTGCTGCCCTGTAAACTTAATACTGAAGTAATGGATTTCAACTCTCATTCTTCTTTCGTATTTGCAGTTTTATCTTCTAATTTGATTCCTGCCATTGATGTAATTTATAGCACAGACTGAAACACAGTTGTATGCACACAGTATGTGAAGGTGGTGGGAATCTGAGTTGGGAACTTTTCAAACTGATTTTCCTATCAAAGCTGCTGTCTTGTCTGCCTTTCACCCCCAATGTCATAGAGCGCCACACACAAGCAGCTGAAGTCCTAATGTGTTTGAAAATACACCTTCCATATACATCACATATGAGATTTTCTGGTTAGAGTCTCCTTACAGGTAGAAACAGATACAAAACTCTTGTGTGTTTTAAAGCTGCTGACTCAAAAATGGCACTCTTTCATGCCAATATTGCTATTCCAGTGTCATTTTGACAATATTTGATGTTTCACCTATTTCTCCAGTATTTCCCAAATGCGGCAGCAGTGCTTTTGAGCTGTGAAGCTCATTTTCTTTCAAAAGTCTGAAAACTTGGTTGTGAGGGTAAGAAGAGTGTTTCCTTTCCATTTGGCTTCTAAAGTGAAGCTTTAGTCGCATCAATTTCTGAAGAAGTTGTACAACTTGGTCAGAGCATGGTGCTGATAACATTGGGGTCCTGGGTTCAATGCCTGCATGGGCCATTCCTTTAACAGCTGGACTTGATGATCCTTCTGGGTCCCTTCCAACTCAGAGTCTGTGATCTGTGTGATTCTGAACAGGCTGGCAGGACTTGATTATTCTGTTCAAGCATTCTTGTTTTTTGAAGGTCCTTGACAAAGGGAAACAATTATTTCTGTGCTTAGGTTAGAGGCAGAACAGTGAGGATCCAGCCCAAGACTAAGGACTGGCTAAAGGGCCTTCAGGATGAAATTGCTCGAAAACGAGACAGCGTTGTCCCCATGTCCCCCACGGCAAACTCCCACCTTCTGGAAGAAAATTTTGACTTCTCAAGTTTGGACTATGAGTCAGAAGGTAGGCTACATGTTTCTAAGCTAAGTAGTGAGAAATTGCTTTGCTGACTTTGGTTGCACAGAGTCAGTGCAGTACAGTATGAGTGTCAGTGGCACCTTAATTTGTATGAAACCACACTTCTTAAAAGGATGATTGTAGCTAAAGCCATGACCTGACTCTGTGCCTGGGCATAGAGCTGTTACCTAGATCATCCTGTCAATTCAGTGTTATAAGTCAGTAAATTCAATGTATGGTGCAGCTGTCTGTAGAGACACACTGTAATGAAACACATGGCGTGGTTACACAAGAATCTTGCCCAGACTATATATTAAATTAACTGATAGTATAGGTTAATTAATTGGTAGTGTATAGAGACAGAGAAGAAATTTTCTCATTGATTCTTTGTTATCTAATATTTTAATCCAGGTGATATAGAGGATGAAGACGATTATTTAGAGGATGCTCTGTGTCAACACCTAGCAGCAGACACAACAGAAGAGATGTCGGAGCACCCTGGACACTGTGCATCCATAGCTCTTCCAAACAAATCTGGACAAACCCCCCGCCTGTATAAAGGTAAAGTATCCACCTTCCTTAAGGTAAGACCTGAAGGGTTGTTGTTTGTTCTCCTGTTGTATGTATTCCCTGTTCATTTATATTTTCATTCTAGGTTCTCCTGTAATACTTATTCATGCTCAACTCCCTTTGAGTTAGTGACTGTAGCTGAGGTCCACAGGCATAACAGCAATACAAATGATGAAACTCATGATGATTCTCTTTCTCTCTAGGCTAGGGCAAGGCAGGAAAGCTGAAAAATGCTGGTTTTCCTTTTCTAGCCAGAGGAAATTAAATCTTTTTATCCATTTGATGTTGTTTGACACCAGAACATACAACAAAAAAATTGCATGCTATTTTCTTATTGGTGAGGTCCAAAGCAAAATCAAATCCTGTTGATTCAGTGATGGGCTCAACTCTGTCCTTTGAGCAGTAGCAGTGGCAGAAGAGTTAGCTGTAAGCTGGGAGGTTGCTGTGTTCAAATGACTTCAGAGGCCTGAAGTTTCTCCTTTGTTCCCATTTGATTTATTCCTGAAGGAGTCGAGGTTCATAGAATATATATACATATAATCATCCTTTAGGTTCTTAATGAATGTGTAACCTTTTTCCTCAGTTACCTGGCTCGCTTGCACATTATTGTGAAGTGACTTGGTAAAAAGAAGATAAAGCTGTGGAGAGACAACTGATAAAAACTGAGGCAAGAACTAGCCAAGCCAGTCTTACAATGGTCTTACAATGGGATGTGATCAGGACGTGCTTGAGTGGCCAAGCATTGACAGGCTGGGATATGTATTAAACACCTGATTGTGACAGCAGTGATTCAGTAGCTGTCATTCTGCTCTCTCTCAGAAGTGCTTTGTCTTCTGACATAAAAGTGAAAACTTTTAATATCCTCAAAGGTTGAGTCAGAAGTAGAGTTCAAAAAGATTAAATAAAATTCGTACACTTACACAGACAGATTTTCTAAACAGAGTGATTTATGGCTTTCTTGCCCACCTTGAGTCATAGGCTGGGTTCAGTGTGGCCAGACCCAAAAGCCTATCCCTGAGTAAAGGAGTAATCAGTCATTATTAAATACTGTGAAGTCAATCACTTTGTGTTATAGGGTGCCTTGCCCTCAAACCACCTCTGGCCTATTGTGTGATGATTCATTAAGCCACAGAGTATTGCAGTGAATCTTGTCACTCACACTAACTCTTCTCCACAAAAAATATAACAAAGTAAATAGAGGTAATGGAGTATAGTTTGAAGGAGGTCAGGGTGGGGTCATGATCTCACATAACTCAAAGTATGATATATTCAATTAAAGTGTCTGCAATTTCAAGATTCCTCCATAAGCTCCCAATTCTGCCTGAATAACTTCTAATTGAAGGTATGATGACTGTATAGCTGGTGGTAGACACAGATGGAAAACAGTGACAGGCACAATAGTGTGTGTTTGTGTTTCTGAGGTCAGGGAAGGGCACAGCTTCACGAAACTGATGTCCCTGCCAGCAGCCTTTCAGGGATGGAACTGAGTGGTAATGGCTGGCTTTTGTTGTGTTCAGTTTTACTGCCAGAACTTCAAACCGTGCCTCCAGGTGCCTGCATGACTCCTTGGGTCCTACTGATGAGCCCATATCTGCAGCTTAGAAGTATGAAAATGCAGAGAGCACAGGGAGGGCGGGCTGGGCAGACCACAGGCTCTGTCTCTGTGGTTGCCATCTGCTGCTGAGTGGGAGCAGGAAGCTGTGAGGCAGCCCCTGATTCCCCGCAGAGCACAGCTTTCCGAAAAACAAGAATTTGTTTACAAATGCCTGAAGTGCAAGAGACTGCTGCTGCATAATTCCTTCCCCATCTCTCCAAAACACAGGGACAAAACTAAACCCAGGGAATCTTGGAGCTGTAAAGAACAAGAGCTGCATAGCTGGGCAGCCATGGCAGGGTGAGAGGACTGAAATGAAAGTCCTCACTATGGCAGATGGGGGAGAATAAAGCAATTCATACTTCTTCCCTCTCCAGCTGTAAGAAAGGCTTAGGTGGGATGAAAGACTGAGTAATTAGTTAGTGATGTAAGGTGCAGCCAAGAGCTAGCAGATTGAGGCAGCTGTACCTTTTAGGAGATGCTGCTGGAAAGCAGAAATGTCATGATTGAGCCATTCAGACAGATTTTCACTGGTATAAAAACAAGTCTCCTGTGGAACAAAAGGTGTCTAATCCTCAAATGGAATTCCTGTGTCTGGGATGGAAAGCAAGGAATTCACCATGACTAGCCATGACAGTTTGAATGGGAGCAGGCCTGGCTATGAAAATCTCAAAATCTAACAAGGTGCCCAGTAACCCTGGAATCAGATGCAGGCATTCTTTGTGATGGTGCAAACAGCTATAAATGGTGGAAAAGGAGAGAGAGAGAGAAAGAAGCATTTGACAAAAGGGTAGATGTTTCCTGCAGTGGGAGCAGGCAGATATTGGGGGAGAGCAAAAAATGTTAACGGAGCTGTCGTGTTGCTGAGAGACCTGGCTGAGGCTTGCCACCCATAGTCACCTCTCTCCTGATCTGTAAGACCTGGTGTGCCTTACCCAGTGTGAATCTAATTCAGACACTTCCTAAAATGTCCCTAGATGATGCAGACCTCGCTGATCTGAAGTGGGAGCTGGAGGCAAGTGGGGAACGCAGCCGCCGCATTCCAAGCAGGTCTCTGTCCATTCCTACCCGGCCTCGGCCACTTCAGCCGCCGCAGAGGCCTCCCCCTCCCGGTGAGTTGAGCTTTCTTTAATGTGCTGCTGGCCCCAGCTGAAGAGCTTTTGCCTGCCATGTCTGGCTGACAAAGAAGGTCATACCTTGTTCTGAAATGTCAGGTTGTCGAGGGACTTGTACTTGCTTCCCAGCCTGTTTCAGCCTGAGTATTACTGCCATTAGTAATGGGAGAAGTTTGTCTTCAGGACAACACATGCTCCACAAAAGAAATGTCTTTAGTAAGGATGGAATAGCCAATATGTTTCATACTAGCTCACCACTCAGGTTAGCGAGCTGAGCAGCCACTTTGTGGCAATAAAGATATTGGTATTTATATGCCTGCTGACTTCTGAAGTCACTGAGTGTTTTCTTGCAGTTTTTTGGATTCTGAATTAATTGTAATCAGAATTTTAAAAACCTTTGACAAAATACTTATGTATTTTGGACAGTTTTTGTCCTTTCCTTCTTCGCAAACAATTCTTGTGTTTGTAAAAGAATTGCAAAGTGGATTATGATTTTCAGTGAGGTACAAAGGGAAGTGATGCTTTTCACCTAAGCTCTGTCCCTGAGATGCCATCCAGAGCTGTGCTGCTCCTGTTTTTATGGCCACTTCTGGATGAAAGCTGATTGCTAGATGGGCATAATCATCTTTGCCTCCTGTATTAGACAAGCTGTACATCATATTTTTCTTGCAGCCCAAAAGTCTCTCTTTTGTGTTCATTTTCCAGACTCGAATTAGAAGTTCTGTGATGCTCACCTGATAGAAGATGAGTTTTTTAGGAATTTTTTCCCATTTTAGGAGTTTTTTCCCATTCATTTTTGAGTCTGTTGCACAGAAGTGCCAACATTGCTATCTGTATTTCTGTGCCTAGAAAGCAATGTTAATGCTCAGCTGAGGTTATCTAATCAATTAAATGAAAGAAAGACTAACTACAAAACTGCTTCCTGAAACAGTTCAAGATTTTGAGAGGGTGATGGAATGCACATTGGTTTTGCTCCATTGCAGATAAAATTTTGTACTAGCTCTTGAATGTACAAAGCCATTTTTTATTCCTCTTCCAGCTGGAACATCAGGCAAAAAGTCCCCCTCAGATGGTTCCCTCTCTCCAGGAAGCCATTCCACCTGCTCCATCCTGGCAACGGCAAAGCTGCTTCCCGGAGCCCCTCAGCAGCCAGTGAGTCCTGCTGCTCAGCATGGCCCCTTGGCATTGTCCTGTTCCCTCCCATCCACACTGAGAATCACGTACAGGATGCACCTGGCATACAAGGAAGGAAGTCCATCACATGTCTGAGCTGAAAATGTCAAGATAACTTCTTGTACTGTAATACTAAACTGTAGGCAGCAGAGAAATGTTAATAAATTAACAGGAGTTAGGAAGGCCAAAGAGAGAGAGAGAGAATGAGTGGTGTAAGACCAGAGCACTGTTGCTGCTTTCTGACAGATGCTAACTTGAATTTTTAACACTATCATCATATGGTTTAATTCTTTTCTCACCTCTGTTTTGGTGGGCCATGCTAGGGCCCAGAATGCAGGAAAAGTCTTGGCCACTGCCAGCAAGGCTGTGGGTCCCCTGAGGAGACCAAGAGCAGAATATGGAAATGCCTCCTCACTCCTGTCTTGCTGGATGAGGACCCTAATGCATTGAACAAGGGATGGCTAAGGCACTAGCTGTGGCACTCAGGCACTGGCCTTCTGTCAGCTGCCAGCAAAGATGTACAATTTGCTAAAAGATTCCCATTTCTTTAGTATTTATAGATCACTGAATAGCCACTTGCAAGAACAGAATTTTACAGGTGTATGAGCTTAGCTGTGAGATTAGAGGTGTACAAGAAAAATCAGTTCTCTCAAGATGGCTCGTTCTCCTGTTTTTTTAAAGCCCAAAGTCCGGACTGGAATAAGCAAACCTTACAACGTCAAACAGATCAAAACCACCACAGCTGAGGAAGCAGAAGAAGCTATTAGATGTCTTATGGAGGCCAAAGGAGGTAAGCACAGCTTTCTAACTGACTTCTAAAAATCCTTAAATAAAGAAAACTGTAGGTGTATTCATCTCACCATAGCCCAGATGCACATACTCCTATTCAGAATTTCACCTGAATACATTCTTGCAAAATTGTATGTGGTATTCTCTGTCAGTTCTGATAATATCAACCTTTTTTTCAAGATTATTAAAATTTTATATTTTGTTGTAGAACCTGCTACTAGTAGAACCTTGGGTTATTTATGCCCAGATTTAGTCAGAAAAATTAAAATATCAAGATGGGATTTTACTAACTGATGGTGCCTGTGTTAGCTCAGAGTTGCATAAAGGATATTTGCTGCTCTATTTACTGAATGCTCACTATTCCAAGCAGAACTACAGAGCAAATGCAGCTCTAGGAGGAATAACCTGGATTCTGTTCACATTTGGACAGCAAGTACAGCTGTAACCTAGATAAAAGCTTGCACTACTTCAGCTTGAATAGCTAAGCTAAAAGGCTACTCTGTGTTTAGGCTCTCTGTGTAGTCCCTGGAGAAGAGAGCTTCTTGCAAGGGCAAGTCAGGGCACAAAACTAACTTAGGTACTGTGAATGTACCCCCCAGGGTTGCATGCAGTCTTTCTGCTGATGCTGTATGAATGAAAATGGCTACCTGAGTTTGCAAGGCTCTCAGTTTAGGAGAAAACTATCCCTTTTCATTTATACCTAGAATGAATACAATCTGGAATAATCCCATTTATTCAGAAATATCATAAAGGCATCTTGATGTTTGTTCCTCAGTGCTGTTCATTTCATTTTGAAATCAGATTTATTCTCCATTGATTTTGAAATTCAGATTCACTTGGTGTGGGTAAGAAAACTAGTCTGGTCAGCATCACTTCCAGTCCCTTGTACTGTACCACCAGTTGGCATTTACAGTTCTTTTTAAAACAGTCTACAAGATGCACTTGGTATCATAAACTTGGTTTTCCAGATAATGGCAAAAGGACACTCAGAACTTGAGCCCAGTACTCCTGAACCCCCAGCCAGTGTTTTTTCCACTTGACCAAATGGTGGCACAGCACTGCTGGTTTGGCATGAAATTATTTCAGACAGGGAAGTTTTCCCTTAACAGCCTCTTACAGATGTTACAGGATTGCGAAGGTCTGTGCTTAGCTCCAAAACCTACCTTCTTGACCTGAATTTACCCTATAGGCATGAACATTTTGGGAAACATGGTTGTGAAAGAAATTATCTTGAATCCATGTTCTGATCAGGCCGAGATACCATATTTGCTTTTGCTTTTCAGGAGTACAGGAAGATGCAGTAAAGCCTGTTCCAACCAGAAACCAAACTTCCTCCAAACCCGAGGCTCTTCCCAGCACCACAAAGTCAGCTTCATTCCAAGGGTCGCAGGCGGGGGCGGTGCCTGTGCCTCATCGTCCACCGCCCAAAGTTCCAACTCCAAAGAAGCCAGTGCCCCTGCAAAGGACCGGAGCCAAGGGGGAAAATGTAAGAGTTGCAGCAAAATGTATCCAGTTTCCATTACAGTGTGGATGATGGAGGGGTGGGCTGGTTGTTTTTTGCAGGAAGTCCTGTCATGTCAGCAGGTGTGGGAATCATTTTATGTATTGCAGTCACCAAGGCATAAAAATGCAAGAAAGATTGGAAAAAGAGCCATATGCAGCTTTTCTATTTGTCAGTCCATTCTCTTGTTTTTCTTCTGGTTTGTCTAAACCTTGTCAGGATTTAAGACTCATTTGTTCTTTATCACAGTCTCTAATTTTGACCATGAGTGGTCTGCTCTGTAAAAATTTGAGGTGGCTTCTTCATCAGTTCTGTGTCCTGTGTCCTTTCTTGCTTTTCTTATACACCTTGTAATGGGATTCAGCCTTTCAGTTTGAATTCTGGAGTCTACTCAAGAGTTCATGTTCTCAAAAATACAAAGCTGTGGGTGTTCAGGTTTTAATATATGTCAGGTCTCTACGATGGAGACAATAGTTCACCTCTAGAGCTGCTAAAATGATTATCTAATTTGTAAAGCAGTTTGAGTACAAGAGGAAAGACAAATATAGCCTTTTATATTCTTCCTTTGACAGAATCTCTGCTAAAGAAGCTCTCTTCTAAATTATTAGGGCCCCTGCCTTACCTTCCTTTGGTAAAGGCATTCACCCCTACTCTATAATGCACTTTGTGCTCTCTTTACTTAGCAGATTCACCAAAATACCCAACCCAGACAGCAGAGTCTATGCTGAGGATGGCCAGTTTGTTTTGTTTAAGTTGTCACCATTCCCAAGTCACTCTTGAAAGGTGCTGAGAGGGATTGCTATTTTGGTGTTAGTTATGTGAGAGCCTCTGCAGGAATAGATCTATTTCAGGCTGACTCTGCCCTGGAATTCCACTCCTTCCTCCATCTGAGGGAGGTCAGATGGGAGTTGTGTACTTGAAAACCTCTACCCCTCTACCACAGTCAAATGCAGGCAACTTAACAGCACATAGGAAGAAGTGGCAAGGGATATGTCCAGCATGAGACACTGACTAAATATTTTGCCTGAATGAAGAAGTCTGTACATTATCTTTTAATACTATGCAAGAGTAATAAAGAATTGAAATGCTTTCATTCAGTCACACAGAGTGTGAGAAATCTGAAGCAGTCCTTCCCCTTCTAGACTGAGCTGGGCTTGTTATTTATATACTTTTAAATGGTGGATGTATGCTAGACTGGACTTTGAGAGCTTATTTTTATCTTTAGTTGCCAGCATCAGTGAGACAGGACACAGCCCTTAATGCATTTATTGGGTTAGCTTAAGCTAATTCTCCTTCAATCTTATCTATCCAAATAAGCTACACCTAAAGGCATGGGCCTCCCTGTGCAATCTTGCTTAAGTACTATTAGTCAGCAGAGAGATGTGACAAATAAATAACTCCTCAGAACTGTGTTAATTTGGCCCAGAGCAAAAATCCTAACCTGAAAAGGGAGATGGTCAGAAAGAGCTGTGACTAAACAGCCTGTAGGGTCCTGGTCCTTCACTAGCTCTCTGAGGGTGAGTGAAAGGTGCAATGCATGAGCCCAGAGCCCAGCAGGTACAGTGGAGAACTGTGCTGTCAAGCCTCCTCTTTGTAGTGTTTTTTTTTTTTCTTCCAGCACTGTCAGCTTTTCTTAGTAACACTGTCAATTAGACTTGCACCAGTAGTGACTCAGAGTTTAAGGTCCCTTTTTGTTCTCACATTTCTTCTTCTATTTCCTCCTCAGGCCATGTCTCCAGAAGACCAATTCGACCAACAGACAGCACAGTCTCCTTTCGGCTTGCTAGAGCCCCATCTAGAAGCTGGAGCTATTCTTACACCAACCAAGATCACTCCAGTCCCTAAACCCAGAACACAATCTGGGAAGCCTCAAGAGAGCAGGGGGAGCAGTGAAAGGCAGCCCCTGTCAGCAAGCACAGCTGAGGCCATTGTACTGCCTCCCCAGAATGCTCCCTTTGCCCCAAAGGTGCCACCACGAAGAAAGAAGTCGGCTCCTGCAGCTTTTCATCTCCAGGTTCTCCAGAGCAGCGACAGCCCCCTTTTTAGCGGGTCATTGTTCAACTCCAACAACAACAACCCTGCGTCCTGCCCTCAGACTCGTGTCCCTGTTCACTCAGGTCCCACAGCCTCTGCCAGCCCAGAAAACAGCACAACTCAGCCCTTGGCACAAAGTGCTGCAGAACTGATGGTGGAGCTCCAGGGCCCTTCTGCACCGGCAGGCCAGCATCCACGACGACTGGATACCAGCTCCCTCCCAGAGAACACCAATCTTCTGGACCTGGACATTCATTCTTCCTTCCCTCTTTCCATACAGGGACCGCCAGCTACTTCTACAGCACACACTTCAGAAAATTTAAATCACCCCAATCTGAAAGATTTTAGTCACTGGGTTACATTTAGTGATGATGAAGACAGCAGTGCAGTGGCAGAAGGGTTCAACAAACTGCTCGTCTTAGAACAAAACAAAAATACCTTTATGAAAACAAATACTGATTTAGAGTTGTAAAATTTTACCCCCTTAGAAAAAGAAATCATAATTATGATGCAAAATTTTAAAAAAAAATCTTTTTTATATTTAATGAACTGGATCATCTGTCCATGCTACATTTCATTTTCGTGTTTAAATATACGGCCCCTGGAGGGAAGTATATAAAATACATACAACCTAACATTACCTACAGCTCATTTGAAAACTTCCTTATTCTAAGTTATTTCTTTTTATTAATCCATCTTAAGATGTTTTATTTAATTTCAGGTACAAATAATATGTAAGAACATGTAATGATGTACGGAAAAAAAGACATTAAAAAAACCCACATTTTCCTCTGGAATATGTATTTTAATCAATTTCTGTTGTTTGAAATAAAGCATCCTTACTTCAAAGAGTTAGTCTGCCAGTTATTCTGGAACAAACATCCCAAGGGGGAATGTACACCAGTATAACAACAGCAGCAACACTGGTACTGCTCTGCTGCAAGTTTCCAAAACTCACCCTGGTCTTTGTTCCCAAGCCCATGTCCAACAGCATACTTTGAAAAGGGACTGTAGTTTTCCACATGCTGTTTCACTGCAAAGAAATGCTATAGGCTGCTGGTGCATTGTCTGTGCAGATCCTGAGGAAAGACAGGGAATGGTTGAGACCAGCTGATGCCACAGGTATTGGCTCAGGCATGTCTTATGCTGAAGGCAGTTCAGCAATTCAGTAGTTGTGTCCCTGTTCCCTCTCTGTCTTGGTAAGCAAATGCCATGTCAGTCTTCTATTTCCACAGTGCAGCTGAGGAACGAGCTGGTCCTTCTTGCCTTGCCTGTGGGGTAGAACTGCGCACGATAGATGCCATTTGTGCAAAGCAGGCGGTTAATAACCAGATTGCAGCTTGTCATGGTAACTTGTTAAGAGATGCATCCAGATCTTTCATTAATAAAGAGAACATTTTTAAGCAGGTGGTGAAGCTGAAAAAACAACTAATTTAAAAAAAAATTTAAAGATGTATTTAAAAAGTTAAGAAGGTTTTTTTCCTTTTTCCACAGGAAAATTAAATGGCTTGTTCTGAGCTTCCCAAACACTGGGAATGCAGCCATTTTCTTCCTTACAATGCCTACCTGTTTCTCTGCCACTGCCAGATTTTGAACACAAGAGATCCTGTAAGAGAGGATGCTGCCTTTGAGCACCTGTCATCCTCCTCTGCTCTCTCATTTGCCAGACACTTCAAAAAAATCCCCAGAACCTTCAAAGTCCAAGCCCATAAAGCCCAGTGCTAAGCTTCTTGTGTGAGTGTCAGTTTAAGGTGGTTGCAGGCTGGTGAATAATATAAGATAGTCGTTTCCCTACAAGATGACACAGAGCCTTTTCCTCTTAGTCTTCCTCTTAAAAAATACAGTGAATATTTATGGGCACATCTCAGTATGAAACATTAGCAGTAAAAAAGAAAGAGTACGGTATATGATCACATCCAACATTTTCTGCAAAGATAATTAACAGCTCTAGGACAGCTAATTTACATGTTAATGAAAGTGTTAGCAGGAAAGCCAATTAAACTGGATTTATACAAGTCAAATAAAATCTGCTTTATTACTCTCCTTGAATAAGAGACGGATGTGGCCTTTAGCATTCCTCTCTTATGTCTGTGTCTGTGGCAAGCTGCCCACTGAAGGATGAATCTCGGCCGTTTGCTGGTTTATGCTGTCAGTGACAGGAGATATTGCTCAGTCGCAGCAAATCAGGGGAAGGGGACAGACAGTCCAGCTGAAAAGGTTACAGCACAGAATGAGGAATCTCCTGTCTCAATAAATTACCTTCCACACTGGTGCCCAACGTCCCAGCCAAGTGTTTTCTCAGAGGCAGGAGCTCGTGACCTGCTTGTGATCTGGTTCTAGTTTCAATGGTCAGAGGAAGCAAAGCAGAGCCAGACTTGCTCCATGTTTGGGAAGTCACTATGGAAAACTCAGACCGCAGGAGGCAGTGATTCTTTCCTTCTCATTTGGGATTAAGCCAGGCACCACCTGCAAAAAGAGTAACCTGAACCCTTATTACCTGATGTCCACAACCAGGGAACCCATAGCACAGCTCTGTTCTCAGCTCTGCTGCCCATCCTCGTTGGAACATAATCGATGGAAATCAGTGTCCTCAGGGACAGCTGTCACTCTTCAGGGGCATATAATGGGTTGTAGGGAGTGGTTATCCCCTGACATTCTTCCAGTCATGAACCCAGCACTTGGCAAAAATTGTTGATGGCAGCTGTGAAGCCAGGTAGGAATGATTTACCAGACACAAGTCTACAAGTGTCTGCTTCTTTAACATGAGAGGCTTTGGCAAGACACCACACGTGAACTTGCCCATGGCTGCAGCATTGCAGCTTCAGGTTGCAGTAGGCACCCTGGTGGCTCTGCTGCATTCGTGTTTGGGGTGGGTAAGTGGTTCTCCTTGGTAAAGCAACTGCCTGATTTAGCTTTTTTAGGGGGGTTACCACTGAAACAAACAAAAAGAACCAAAACATTGGTTAGAATTTTCACTCTGACAAAACAACGTTTTTGCTTTTCCCTTTTCATCCAGAATTGGCATTTTCACCAGATGGAAAATTTCTCATTTCCAGCCAGCTACTCCGGCTGGCACCAGGAAGCACAAATCACAGCAGAAGCCAGTTCACAGCACTGTAATCACAGCAATTGAATACTTGGTGGCTGTTGCTGCTACAAACACCAACACAGTTACACCAGACTGCTGGACAACAAGGGCAAGAGGACTGACCAACCCCTTTTAGCCCTCCCTTCCCATCTCACTATTTCCTCTTGGATGCCACAATGCAGATGAAACATCTCCTCACACAACTCACACACAAGCTGCCTGCCACTACCAGCCTGCCACAAGCTACCTGCAGCTGAGCCACTGGATGGGATTAAAAGAGTACTTTGAGACCCGAGAATTTACTGAAAGACACTACTCTCAATTAATGTGACACCAGGAAGCATAAAAGCATCCAATTCCTGATGGGAAGCAGACATGAATGCTAGGCCACAGAGCTGCTGGCCCTCAAACTGATGTCTGTACACTGCTGCAAAATCCAAAAGCACAACTGCTCAGTTTGGCAAAACATGCCTGACCAGCCACCCCCCAAGCACTGTGCCTCTTACCCAAGAGAAGGGTAATGTTACATTCTCCCAGCACAAGACAATCACTAAAAAATATACAGATCTTTAATAAAAAAGAACATGGTCCAGAGTATTCAGCTGGCAGATCATTAACCTTTAATACACTTTGTGACATATCCAAGATATTTTTTAAATCACATTTTATTACTATATTCCAAAAAAATAAAACCCAAACCCCCAAACCCAACGACCCCCCACCAAATATTAGTTTTAGAAGTTGCACATATATAAATACAGTTACAAAAGGAGAACATTGCCTTAAGAATTCCAGTTACAAAACATAGATGCATTTACTAAGATTAATGTTTAATGTCACTGATCTGAATCTGTGTAAGCCAAAGGAGTCTACTAAAACCAACAGATTTGTCACATGAAACAAGCATTCCGTTATTAGAAGTCTTGTCTATTCACCATGAATTCCACATACTCTACTCTGTGAATACAAAGTCTACTAATATATTTACACTCTGAAGTCTAAACCACAGTGTAAAAAATATAAACCTCTTCAGAAATTAAGACATTTCTGTTATATTTTCTATACAAAATACTGCCATGCAGTGTTCTTACCTACATCTCAGTGAGGGGGGGAAATGCTCTTTTTGCCAGTGTAGTGCTGTACACCTCTGTACTGCTCTTGTGAATTTTACTTTGCAGTTCCCTCAATTTCCAGAAGTCTATTTTGAGCTGCAGTGTCCTCCTAGGCTGCTCTCAGGACCTGGCAGGACTGCAGTGCCCACAGCACCAAGCCCATGCAGAACTGCACGGTGCATCCCACCTCCCTGGCAGCTTTCACAGCCACCATTTGAAGGACACCAATACTGGATCCATCTCACAGGAGTGACACGAGGAGACACCTCAAGCCTGTCATCAATAAAAACCTTATTTAACAAATGGTCAGCAAAGGCATTACAGCTTTACACAGCCCATGTTTGTTTTCAGAGAGGGATGCAGGTGTAAAGAAAGGGAGTAAAGAGACCACAATAACATGAGGCTGCTTTTAATCACAGTGCAAATTATCTAAGACTTCAAAAAAGTGACTGTGCACTGCCATTTTTAAATCTAAAAATACTGATTTCTCAGTACTGTTAGGGTATCCTAAACATAAACACGAACTCAAATAAGACACTGCTGGTTTTCTCTGTATCTACACCAGCAGATATATTTGGGCCCCAGGAAACCAAAACACTTGCGGTCATTTCCAGTGAGGCCTTACAATCACCTGATTTTCTTCCTGCTTTACTTTCTTCTACCTCAGTTCCAAACTCTAAGCATTAGCTTTCTTGTCAGGGCCTACATCTGTTGTGCTCCACCCGAGCATTTTCAATGCTCTTCTTTAAATCAGCTACAGAAAACTTTCTGTATGAGTAACACGAGCCAAGGATTTGAATGTACCAGCTTCTTGGAGTGTTCCAAGAGCAAAGCAGAAGAGCTGAGCTCATCAAACACATCTTCAATGTGAATAAGCACAGAACTGCCCTGTCTGACCAGACACACACTGTCCTAGGGAAAGCAGTCTCACAGGTCGCTAAGATTTAGGAGGGAAATGTACAAGAAGATGAATATTTATTTTCTTTTGATTTCCTTAATAGAAACAGACTAAAACAACAACAATTTTCTAAGCAAGGCAAGCTACCAACCTGTCTCTTTCTCATGCAGAAAAACAGATGCTGTGTCTGCTGACCAATCTGGGTGATGTATTAAAAGGCAAATGACAAAACCTCCTAAAATTGGGTCACTAGGCCAAAATGCTACCTTCATTCACTTGAATATTAATCTTTCAGGCTCCAGTCAGGCTACCCTAACATGGACAGTGAACCAAAACTTTGCAGCAGCCACATGCTGCTTCTCCCCTTTGACACAACAAATAACCACCTCATCTAATTGTTTCTAATCCTGTCTGTAAGACTTTGTCCCAGGTGTATATTTACCTGCTTTCAAAGCAAGCTTGGGTTTGTTTTTTTTTTGTTAAAAGAAGATACCCTGGGCACACATTTTCTTTTTACCAAGTTTGTATTTGTTTTGAATGTAGTTTGAGAAATAAATTGGACAGGTGTCTAAAGTTCAAGATGTACAGGAAATTATTCAGCAGCAGATATTAATGACACAGCACCTTTGTAATTCTACAGATCCCCTTACAAATGTTAGGAGAAGTTTCTGTGTTACACCAAACACAGGACACAAGCAGGAAAGGATGGCAAAACCTCAGTCTCACAGTTCTTGGGCTAAAACATCCTGGATGAACTTCAGTGTACGTTGATACAGGAAAGCATCCTTCTTCTTTGGCTTGCAAATATTTAGATGATTAACATCCACTGGAATAAGGTCTCCAATTCCTATGTCTGGAAAAGTGGGGGGGGAAAAAAAAAGTTCATACCAGAGTTCATAGGACAACCTAGACTGAAAAGAACATCTTGCATTAGCAATTTCTCTCTCAAAAACAACTTCTTCTATCTTCAGTAAAGCTCTTGGTTCATCATTATTTTTTCATGTGCTAAAAGCATCAGCACACACAGTTATGGCCTGATAGAGCTCTGTGTTGCCACAAAACCCACACTGGCACACGACACCATCAGGTCAGAGTTCTGCTGTCTTTGTTTGAAATACACAAATGTACATTTCTCCATACAGACAACTCTGCTGAAACAAAACTTCATTTACTGCTAGCACAGTCCTGACTGAGGTTTAAGCATTGATATGATCAGGGATGTAGTTTAATGCATGGTAAATTGAATCTGATCACCCCTAATTGCCCATATCCCTTACACAAATACTTTGACATGGACATTAAAATTTGGACTACAATGAACCTGAAATATGCTGCAAATCACTACACACATTTCCAGATAAATGAAATATTTACATTGCTTAATTGTAGAACAAATATTCCATTTTCAGCCACTGATTTTGGGCACGCTACAGCATTTATTCTTTCTTGACAGCCATCACTACTAACTTTCCAGTTAGGATGCTGTGACTGTCACATTCCAGTTTATTGTCTATTCACTCATCATCTAGAGAAATCCTCCATTTTGCTTTGACTTCTGTACTTCAAACCATGTAAAATTACACTAGAGCAGGATGAAGCTCTGCTTTCGTGTGCCCAAGCAGACATGCAAGAAACAGGGAGCTGTCTGCTCATCAGCCTGTGTTTTGAACAGAGTGGCCTGCTACAGAACTGTCATGTGCCCTCTAAAGGTTTTCAAGAGCACTCAGGTGCTGCACTAGGTGTCATCCCTAGAAGAGGAGACACGCTACAAAATTGTAAGTGCACAGTATTCACTTGTGTTCTGTTATTCAGCCCTCTTTTTAACCTTATTTTGTTAAATAATAACAAAAAAAAGGTCCAGTTTTTCAGTCCTGGTCAATAAAACTGCACCAGAAACATTTTTGCAAAACATTGCTGCTCAAGATGATATGCTGCAAAAACCTGCTAAATAGTGACTCAGATAAACAGGGATGTATAGCCCACCTTTTTCAGACTATCTAATCTTGCACTCAAACTAGTGCATTTAGCTGGTGGAAAGCCTAAGGATCTAAAACCTAACAAAGCAGTGGTTTCTGGCTTTACAGATACCTTGGGCAGTGCAAAAGAAAGACTGAAGATATAAGACTTAAAATAGTTTTCTAAGTTGAACACACATAAATAAAAGCAAGAGAAAAAAAATATCTGTTTTCCCCTTTTCCTAAAAAAGGCAAAAAGATGGAGGGAACTCTTCAGGAGGCAAACTCTATTGCTGGAGTTCACGAGATGTGGAAGGTAAAGGATTCTTAACACTGAAAACCAGCTTTGTGACTTTTTCCTTCCATTAGCAGTTGACTAATTTTCTTTCTTAGCTTTTTAAAGGAGAAAATAGCTGGAATTTGCAGAAGCATCTGAAACACTATGCAGTCTACCTATACAAAGATAAATCACAACTAGTCATAATTCCAAAGGAAAGGACTCCAACATCAGACCAGGGTCTACCCTGCTTTTTTAACAAATTCTGATTTCAGAATTGTTATTCTGATTTCAAAAAATTAAAATAAACAACTGCTATTCTGAGATCTAAATGTAGCTGCTTCTTATCTCAGCAGGGAGGCTCACAAAAACCCCCACACTGTAATAAACTTATTTTTCTAGGTTTTTTTACCGTAATATTTATCACCTTTTCTCGTTATTGATGCTTACATCAATATATATCAAATTAAATAAATTAAATGGCTATTCCTCACTTACCTGCTGACTCCACAGGTACAACATGCAGTTTTAACATGCTGCCTATGTGTGTTGGTAGGGTTTCTGCAAAACTCAGCACTGAAAATTTCTTGTCTTTGGCAAAAGACAAGAAGTCATCATTCAGCTCTTTAAGGGCAGGAGAATCTGAGGAAGAGCAACATAATTTTTGCAGTGTTATAAGATTATAGCATTCTTCTGGCAAGACTACATTGTTAGAGATGTTTTTATTACTATGACAGTAAAAGGTGCAGTATTTTGTTTGCAATCCCTTTTCTAACTAGCATATGCAACAATTTCTTCTGACTCCCCCTTTTCCCCTCACCTCTGCAATCAAATGAAACAGCTACTCAGAATTACTTGCAATAATTCAACACACAACCCAAAACATAAAAAGGAGGTTTGTTGTTTTTCCCCAGCTTTCTCTGACAGCACAATGAAAAACCCACAGCACCAAGAAGAGATTAGCAGAGTTCCTGTTGCTAGATGGTAGCAAAGTGAACATACCCTTGCTGAGCTCCTTAACCTCCACAGATGGGAAGAGGAGATATCTGGCATTTATAGAATATTCAGCCAGCTGGGAACCATGGTGAGGTACGCTATAAAATACGATTCCTCTGGTGTTGTTTACAATTTTATCCATTTCTGGATTCTTGGAAGCATCCACCAGCATCTTTTTGACTAGAAGACCTGGCAACAGAAGCTGAATTAATGCAGGGATTTAAATCACTGGGAAATAATGACCATGCTATATTAACCATGAAACAACTAACCATATTCTTGCCTTGGTTGATTAGTCCTTAGATTGTCAAATATGTAAGATTAACTTGAAAAAAATCCAAACCACGCTTGAGGAGCCATCAATATAAAATGTCAATGAATTACGCAAATCCAATTTTGATTTGTTTTATGTGTTGCTAATGACATTTATTATATGCCTGATCATGGAGAAAATTTTGCCTCTGGATTTCCATTTACAAGAATTTCAACTCATTGAGTTTTTAAATCAACACAGTAAGAACAAACAGCAATAACAATCCTTTCAAAATGTATATACTATTATATATAATGCATTAAGAAAATAGAAATCTGTTTTTCATTTTTAGGTCTTTGTCAATTTTTAAAATAAACTATTCTGAATAATTGCATTTCTACCTGAATTTGGTTAATGGCTTATTCTG
>VYZP01000432.1:0-29258 GCA_013400635.1 Hypocryptadius cinnamomeus
AGCAGAAACCAACACCAAATCTTCTCATGCATTTCCTCTTAGAGGTCCTTTCCTTCATGAGGGTTTCCTAAGTATACTTTGAAGATAACTACTGAAAACATCCAAAAATTGACACAATAAGCAGTAGTGGCTCAAATAATTCAACATACTAAGAAAATTCCTTTTTAAAAATTGTCACCTGATTGCCACCCATTCCATGGCAGTTAAAGATTCCAACTTTCTCGTTTTCTTTTCTTGCCATGTTATCCAGACATTGATTTGTCTCCACATTTCTTATCTAGAGGGAAAAAAGAGCACATGACCAAAGGTTGATATTTTCAGAAGAGAATTAGGTCCTTGTCAAACCACAGTGGGCACCAGTTCTCTCCATGCACCAGAGGTTATGTGAAATAAATGACCCATATTAGCAATGAGGCATCACTGTCCAAGACTCAAACTCTCAAGCAAATGTTCAAGCTACCAGGTTACAGAACCATGATTGTTTCTTTGCTTTCTTTGGGGGATCCTTCCACCTTGGGGGTACTTTTTACTCAAAGATTCAGCTACAACAGAATGGACACAATTGAGTCTGCACCCCTAAACCTTCAAAAGTACTAATCCCTATATCAGTATATAGTAAGCAGGCATGACTATCAAGTCTCTTGATAGTCATGAAGAAGCATGCTCTGCTAAAAGTGTTTCTTTTAAAATCAACAGTACAAAATCACTCTACAGAAAACTTGATATTTAGTTCAACATGACTTGTAGTGGAAAGGGTGCCTACTTATTTAGGACAGCATCATCTGTTAAAAAGGTTAAAGAAAAAAGAGAAATGCTCAGCAAAGCTTAGGGGTCTCTGGTGAGGGTTCTGGGGGTAAAGCTCAGAACAGATTTTAGGCAAAGACCTTGCTTGGCCTAGTAAAGCTTTCAAGCAGAACTTGAATACTCTACGTAGAGAATGTTATACAGAAAGTTATGCACAACTACATTTCTGAAGGAATACTTCTAAAGCCATTTATATGACATTTTGTACTGTAGTAGAAAAAAAGGAAAACATTCAAATTACAGTACTGTATACCAAAGCTCAGTTGTCTGCCCCACTGAGAAGCCAGATTTTTCATTCTACATGGGACAGAAACACAGGTGCAAGATACTTGAACTCTGCTGGAGACAACTTGTATGCACTACTCAGTTCAAAACACAACTTACTGCACAATGTACTTTACATAGGGAAGACGAATATGAAAGATGAAATCTTACCTCTCCCAGAGAAAAGTAATGGCGTGGAATTTGGGAATCAGGATAAACATTCTCCAGGTACCAGGAGAAAGGCTTGCACTGGATCTTGCGCCTTAGCCCAATTCGTGATGATATTTCCCCATAATCAACTTTAGTAACTCCTGGGAAAAAAAAAGGAAGTTGTATTCAATGGCTGCCAATAAATACCCCTTAATTCTGTTTCATAAGAAAACCCATCAGTATAATTTACTACTTCCATGAAAGACTTTCTTTTTAAAAAGTCGTCTCTATACAAAGGGGTTTTTGCTTAATACAGCATTATGAACATGTCTGTCAAGACCTGTGACTTTTCCCACAACAGATAGAATCACTACATCTGGGCTGTGCATGACAATTTCTTGCCTGTGGTTTGTGGAACAATTTGAGTGTAGTTGCTTACTAAGTTAATAGAGGAGAAAGGCTGAAACATTTTTAGTAACTAATGCCATTCTATCCCCAGTGGTAACTGGAGTGCGTATCTATGCAGCACAACACAGCAGTCTCCTTCCATGGAGCAAGCAGAATTCCAATTTAATTTATTTCTGTAAGCCAGGTACCACCTGCTGGACTCTTCATAATCTATCTAACTGCACAAAGAAGCAGGCAGAAAGCAGCCTTCATACAGAGCACTAAACCTTAAATAATTCAGCATTTGTTCAATATAACCACAGCATTTGCAGGAAGTATGCTCACCATTATGACTGTTATCATTTTTTTGTGGTAGTTTGCTTGCCTTTTTATTCCTTTGCTCCTGATTTATCAAAGTGCTCCTTCTTCCTGTACCTTCCCACTCCTTTATGGTTGTTTTAATTCCCTCTGAAAATTAATTTGTGCAAGTCCCATCTGCAGATGGGTTGAGGATGGCGAGTACGAACAGTAGATATTTTTGCTTCACCCGAATTCAGCAGTATTGTAATTAATATTCCAATAATAATAATAATAATAATAATAATAATAGAAGGATAATTTCTACTTTTCAAGCATCTTGTCTTTTTTTCTGTTTCCCACATCACATTCCATATCACACATGTCAAATGCAGTACACTACCAAAAAACCCAAACCAAAAAAAAGAACAAAAACTGGCCCCAGCAATTTAAATTCTTCTAACAGACTAGAAATATGGCTCAGCTGGCCACCACACTGCAGATCTCCAGCTGCACACAGTTTTCAGAAATCTCTCCACTTGAAGGACTGCAAGTTACCTCTAAAATTCTTGACCTTGGAAAGAGTTTGGGACATTTCTAAGCTGGCATACTGTGTTAAATGGACTTGCCAGCAGATGGTGTCTTTCTACTCAATTGAGACAGATAATTGGATCAAACTTTAGCTAACTGTCTGTAAATGCCAATGAAAAACACAGTATTTCAGAAAGAAAAAATTGTTAACCAGGTTTTTAGGATTTTTTTTTTAATGGAAGACTTTATTTTAATAAATATATTGGAAAGCTATACTGGTAAGGGAATGCAAGCAAAGGAAATCTTGTTTGTATAGAATCCCAGAAAACTTCTGTCTGGGCTTTCAAGTCAAAGGAGAAATCCCAGAACTAAGAAATACGTGATAAATTTTAAAAAAACCCAAAAAACTAAATCCAATAACAAACAAACAAATAAACAAACCCAAGCCGCAGAATGCTACTCTATCTTCATAAAAGCAAATATTTGCTCTACAAGAAAGCAATGCTCTCTCAAAAGCTGATGCAAGAACAGAAAGGTTCTGGCCACAGCTAAGTACTGGATTCTTCATTTTTCAGTGATGAAAAAGCAGCTGATGGATGAAAGAGTTATCATGCCACTCTCGCAACAACTTTACAAACAACATGCAACAACACTCAAAACATACTCAGGTTGCTACATTGACCTCCCAAAACCAGCACTGCTAAGGCTTTGTCACATCACTGAATGGCAATAAGAATTAAAGTCACATCCATAAATAATTAAATGTAAAGTGAGACCTAATAGCATACAAGCAAGCTGTTTCTTAAAGTAGTTTTAAATGTCACCACACACACACACAAAAAAGTGCCAGCTGATTTTTCTCTTACATTGTATTTCATTAAACCATTTTTATTCAGAAAGGTTTTAAAAAAATCCTCTCTGAAGTCCGGTCTCCACCAAAGCATACACAAAGACTACAGTTAGCAGCAGGTTAGGAGATGGACTGAAGAGCAGAACAGTTAAAGTTGCCCTTGGGGTGTCCTCTAATAAGGTTGAATTATTCTGTTTCCAAGATTTTTGGTACCTTATCAATATTACTCTAAGCCAGCTTGAGTATTTCTCTCCAGTGCAGTGCCAGTTACTTATGGGGAATTTCTTTTGGAGGAAAAAGAATGGAAGAAAACAAGGAAAACTGCAGCAAAGTATAAAGCATACCAAAAACTAGGTACAGGTTTAAATAATTATTTCCTCCACAGACCATTAAAATTTATATGTATACCTACAACAGTGACATATAACCTTCTAGGCGTTTTGGACATTTGTTCAAAGGCTCACCTAAAAACTAAAAAGCAAACTACAAAATGTAATTTAGATTAGATTTCCTCTGAGGAGAAAATTATGCCAGATTCCAAAGGAATCGTGAGGAAGACAGTCCTGTCCACTTGTTTTTTCAAACCTTTTGTCCATTAAAAAAGAAAAAACAGGAAAGAATCATATAACCACAGAATAGTTTGGGTTGTAAGGGACTTAAGGATCATCTCATTTCAACTCCTCTGCCATGGGCAGGGACACGGACACCTTCCTCTACACCAGGCTGCTCAAAGATGTATCTAACCTGACCTTGAACATTTTCAGGGATGGGATACCCACATCACACAAATCAGAAATAGTATTTAAGAAACCTTGCTACTGTTGTCTTTATTTGACCATAACTATATTTTTCCTCAACCTCCCTGCCCCTAACACTAATTACTTTAAAAGTTTGGGCCTCCCTGAAGATTCTATTTGTCACACAGCTTGCTTTTAGCACGAGCTTGAAGACATACTCAAAATATATAAAACATTATGAAAAATATAATACATAAAATATTGGTAATGCAAAAAACATCTACTTCAAATCATCCAGCCACACCAGCGCCAGCCATGTTGCAACAGTTGTGCCATCCTCAAATTTTCAAGAGCTGAAAATTTCCTTGCCCAAGTTTAATGTGTGGCAATATATTTATGCTAAACTCCTTTGGAAAAAAATAGCATGTTGTTATCATCATGATTATAAATTGCTCAGTCATTTGCAAAACCAGAGTATGAAAACTATTTCATCTAAATCTAGCCTTCTGATAAAAATAATATAACTTGTTTTTATTTAGTATTATGAAACTCTATAAGCAATAATAATTTAAAACAAATTTGAATAGCTACATTCTTTGCATTCTCAATTAATGCTAATAGGGACTAGTATCTGAACACAAAACCACATGGAAACATTTAGCATGTACTTTGAACACAGGCTTAGCTGCACTGCAAGATGTGGACCCAGCCCTTCCTCTGTCCTCCCTATCAACCATAAATAATGTTTTCCATTTGCAGTCTCTACATACTGAACCTTGACCTGCTGTTCCTGGCTAGAGCCCAGGGCATGCAGTGATGAGATATGAGGGCTACAGACCCAGTTTTCAGGATGATGCACCCCTGTCTCTCTCTAGGTGACTCCTGCTTAGGTAATTCCACAGCGCTGTCTATCCAGGCTTTCTGCCTGCATACTTAGTCCCAGGACAATACACCTCCTGGCTACATCCCAAAATACCTCTCAGGATACACCCCTTGGGGCAAAGCTGACCAGCTTAATGCTTTGCAGCTGCTGCTGCCAAAGGGGCAGATTTCCCCTGCTCACCTTCAGATTCCTGCTGTACCTCCTGTGCTGACAGATTCTAACTTAACCCCGGGGAGCCAACCTACAGGAGAAACACGCCTGACAAGTCCAGAAAGTCCTAGAAGTAGCTGATGCAGATCAAGGATCAGCAGGTGAGGGGAGATGAAGCCCTATTACCTTCCCTACAAACACACCTGCCAGGAAAAGCAAGGCTGTCCCCTCACAGCAGGCTGTGAAACAGGCATCAACATCTCATGAAGTCTCCTCACCTTGGACAACACAGTCCTAATCTTTTAGCCTGGAGAAAGTGATGAACAACCAGCACTAGAAATGAAGAAGTGGCAGAGTCCACAGAAAGAACGTCTGGAGCCAGGAAACAGATTATTCACATGCTGGATTTGTTTTCTGAGAGCTGAAGAGAAAATGGTCTGGGAAACAGGGCTCTGGTGTAACACATGACTGCAAGGAAAGCTACCAGCTCATGAGAAAGGCCTGCAGGCAGTGCCTGTACTGCTGGGGAGAAGAGATGCTACCTGCAAAGAGACAGGCTGGATTCTGGCCAAGCAGCAGCTGCAACAAGTTCCTGCCCAACCTCCATCTGTACCTAACCACTCCTAAGCAGACAGGTGGCTTCTAAATACACACAAGCTTAATACAGACAGGTAGCAGTTTCTATTGGGTTATACTTATAAAAGAAGGAAAGGATTTCAGGCTTACTTTTCAAGAGGACAGCTTTCCATTTAACTACATTACATCAATAGTAAAAAGTCTCTTGAGTTCCTATCATTCAAGCAGCAAGACTTTTTTTCTCAGACAACACAGATTACATGAAGTGGGAAAGCTACCTGAGAATCTTACATTTGTTTTCCTGGATGAATCCCTCTGTGATTCACTATCTTAGGGGAAGAGGAAAGAAAACATAAAGGAGGAAACAAGTGTGTCTTGTTAGCTAGGCTCAGTGATGCTTGTCAGTATGTTATCTCCTCCAAAATCCAATTTTTTGCACCCATATCAACTAGTGAGAAAAATCCTAGCTGCACATAGGATTGCTTGTTTTCCTCATTCATCTGCACTAAAGGCTTGCAAACCAGCATCAGCTAAGAATCCTTACCTTGCTCCTTGCAAGGGCTTGTGACACTGTCACAGTAATACTGAAAGTACACATTTGTACTAGCAAACAGTTTCACAGGCTGCACACTGTGTTCTACCTGAGGATTACTATACCAGCACTCTGTAAGAACTATACATTTACATTTTTATATTAGAAGGACATCTGGAAAAGCTAAGTGAGCCAAGCTAACAGAGATTCACTGAGTTCCTAAACAACTAATGCCCACAAGACACTTACTGAAACTTGTACTGATGCTATTTGCCATCAATGGGCAAAATCACAGTCTGCAATACTCAGCTAAGATTGGAGACATCAGAATTACAAGAATAAGCTGTTTGTGAACCTCCCAAAATAGTAATCCTTGTTAGTTATTATCTACTGGCTCTCACAACTTACGTGGATTTGGGAGGGTGAGAGGCATGAGCAGCTCTGAATATATTTGTGTGTTTATTCTCTGAAAAACAGGTTTTTATCAGAGCTAAAGAATGACCCACAGTACGGGGCATTCTCCTCACAGCCCCAGGCAACAAATCAATTTCAGAATAACCCAACTTATGCACATACAATATTATCCTATTCTTGAGACACTTGAAAATTCTGGTGTTGAACTTCGGAGCACGGTCAATACGGTCACGAGGACACAAACGGGAGCGTGTGACAGGCGGCAGGTGCGGATGCTCTAAGAGCAGCCTGGCCAGGGCACATCCCTATCCAACAACCACTCAGGCCATCAGCATACAAATTATGCAGACATGCATCTTTTGAAAGGAAACAAAATATACAGTGCAGTTACAGATAACTGCTTAAATTACTTTCATCATTTCAGAATTTTTACTGTCTTTGGGGAATGCATGCGTATTCTACAGTACCTGCAATGCTATGAAAGTCATATCAAAAAACCCCAATCCTACAAAATTCAGAGTGTAACTCTTTTTGTAGCTTACACTTACCTGACAAAATGAAAGGCATATAGAGGTGATATATAAAGTAACAGAGCCTTATCACAGCTTATCAGTAACTTACATACTTAAAAGAATTTGGTTTCCTTTTTGTAATTAGGTCTTTCTGCAACTTTGTATTTTTTAAAATCTACCTTGATATGGATAAGAGCAATCTTTACCAAAAAAGACTGCACCTATTTATATACAACTTTTCTGAATATTTCTACATGTTCATGTTTTAATTTATAATGCTGTATTAATTACACAACAGGGCAATAACAATAAGCTGTTAGCTTCTGATTTCACCTAAAAAGCTTTGAAAAGTAGCAAGACTTTTTTTTAATTAAAAGTCTTACACAGTCTCATTCGAGTAAAGCATTCTTTTAAGACAAAACCACTGTGAATCTGCACTATCGGTTGCTTTCACAAATGTCTGTAAAATCCATAATTTAAAATTTGACACTTTTCAGACTCATATTACATTGTATTACAGCTTTTAAATGTCAATAGTAATGTAGGCTTAACAAGCAGGTCATAAGGAAATACTAGTTTTAAAGAAATTTCTTTGGAAAAGCAGATGCAGCATATAAAACTACCACTTAGTACATACAGTCTAAGGTCTCAAGTACTTAGAAAGGTTGGCTGTTGCTACTGGAAGTTTGTCTTTTTATACAACAACAAAAATAACCTGTAATTGAAAGCAATAATTCAATATTTCCCAGGCTTCCTTTCTTCTCCTGATTTTTTTGCAGAAGATCTGAGTTCACAGGAAATTTTCTCACATACTTTACATCCTCTTGTTTTGCTAACATCCACGTGAAGAAGCAATAATAAATATCATCACCGTCAATTTTATTGGCAATTTGCCCCTATACTCTAGATAGTGAAATACAAATTCTATCAAGACAGAAGATATTCACTTTTGTTATTCTTCTTTTTGGGTTTCACTTAAATCACTTGTGATGTATTCAACATGGAATGCCTACAACATGGGAGCCAGAGCCCAAAATTCAGCACATTGCTGAATTGGCCATTTGGATGGCTAATTTTCAGCACTACAACTGAGCTCTTTGATGTTCCACTGAGCTTCAATTCTATTGCACAGGAAGCTCATTCATAAATCATGTTCACGTTGAAAAGCAAGCAAACAAAAACCCCTTCAGGGCATGTCTCTGGCTAACAAAATTATTTTTCAATTAAGACCTTTTTGTACACCTTAAGTGAGTTCTGTCT
The DNA here is from genome assembly GCA_013400635.1 of Hypocryptadius cinnamomeus. Taxonomy (NCBI): domain Eukaryota; kingdom Metazoa; phylum Chordata; class Aves; order Passeriformes; family Zosteropidae; genus Hypocryptadius; species Hypocryptadius cinnamomeus. The sequence goes on from VYZP01000432.1 coordinate 8,348, forward strand.
TAACAAACTTCAAAGCAATAACATTCTTATATAAATACTCACATTATTTCCCAGTAGTAGCAACATTTTAATACTTAGTAAGTATTTCTCATAACCAAAGACCTGCTCACCTGGGGAAATAATGTAGAAAAAGTTTTTGAATTCATCCATCCAGACTTCTGCGAGCCGCCTGTTATTTTTGTTGATTATCTGCCCTGTACCTCCTGGGAAAGTGTACGGTGTTGCTTTTCTGAACACATGCCCAACATGTGAACAAGTTACAATTTCCAAAGTGCCACCACACTGCCAGATCTGGAAGCGATAGAACAATTATTGCATCGTTACAAGTTGCTAAAAAAAGTTCCAAAACCTTAGCCACTTGCTTCTGTTCAAGATGGGGAAACAACATTAGCTGAGGTCTAGAACAAATGTATACTGCACGGAAGAGAGCTGCATGTTTTTTTCTGCTCAACAGCTAAAGATGCTTGCAAGCCCAAGCAAGGCAGCATATGAAAGTACCTCAGCCCCTGGAGCAATACCGCATCAGCCAGAGATTACTTTAAAGAACAGGGCAAGCTGACCACAAAGGAAGGAAAAGGCTCACATGAATCACAGGAACTAACAGGTGTCTGAAATAGTTCATTATAAAACAGAATCTCCATGTAAAAGAACCCACACACTTCCCAAGTCTCTGAAAATACTTTCACTTTTATCTTGGATCTTGAAAAATAGCAGATTCAGAAAGCTGAAGTACTTCAGAAGAATCCCCACCAATGTACTTTCTGCTGGCAAGTAAAATGAAAGGAAATGGTGCCATTTGGTAGGAACAAAAATGAGAATATACCACTGGTTAGGTCCACAACCAAATGAACACATGAAATCATGAAGCTGGTAAAGAGCAAGAAGAGAGGGTTTGTAACAGAGGCGCTCACATGTCATTGGCACATTTAACGATGCACTGATGACATCACCCTTAACTGATGCTCCCACAACAGCTTTTCTACCTGAATTCCTTTCAACACACAAACACTCATTCTTCAGAATAACCATCTTAATCTTTTAACCACAAAGCTATACCAACAATTCACCACGCGCTTTTTACTGACAGATACAGTCTTTGTGTGTCTCTGCTGGTGGAACTTAACAGAGAAGGGAAGTGCCAGCTGCAACAGAAGAGGACACTGGTGCAGGTGGCAGATATGTGTCTTACAGAACTCCAGATGCACTGTCCTGATTAATAAATTAATGATTAATAAAGCCCTGCAGAGTTTTACCTACCCTGAAGGAAATTTCTAAGTTTTCTCCACCCCAAATATCCATTCCAGCATCATATGTTCCAATTTCTTGAAAGTAATCTCTGTCTATTGAAAAAAGGCCTCCTGCCATTGTAGGTGTCCTGAAGGGAGAAAAAAAACAAATCACATCCATCACTACACAAACATACTTAGATACATTTCACACTTACACTGACAAAATGGCTGTTTATTTCCCAAGTTCCTAGCATATTCCTTCTCAGTAAGCTTCCCTTCAAACTCTGTTACTCTTGGTATACTTGGTAGCTCAAATTTTTCCAGAGATGGAATTAGGTAGTGGCAACCCCTTATCTTCTCACTTCAAACCGGTGTCTGGATAGAGAAACAGTCCCTAGTAAGCTGCTGTCATTCCTGAGAAAGACTTCTGCCTCCAATGCTGGTAACTCATAAAAAGGAAACCAGTTTCACACAGGAAAATTATACTTCAGGCTACTGTTCTTGAAACAGATTTCGGAGGCCATTAATCAGCCTGCTTCCTTTCACTTTTATTGCTTCATACAAGAAAATTGTACAGTCAGGGTTGCATCCAGATTTTCCTTACAGATTCCTTATTGGTACAAAAAAATAAAACTCTGCTAGTAGTTTCTCAGAGCTTTAGAAACATCTCCCAAATTTCAACTTTTTTAGACAACAAATATACAATAAGTAAATTACTTGTTAAGCCAATGGCATAACTTCATAGTTCAATTTTCAATAAAACACTTTTAGCATAAATTATTTTATATCACTAGCTCTTTTCCTGAAATGTTTAGGGCTTTTTCTGAAAGACACATTAAATACAAACTAGATCACAAGCTAACTAAAAACTTACGTGTCTTTTCGCATGCTAAAAGGAAACAGAGGGAAGAGAGCAATATCCTGAGAAGACCTCTTAATTTCTTAAACTAAAGACAAACAAAAACCAGCAAAGGCTGGGTCCTGAGCTTTACTGTAAGTAAATAATGCCCAGTTTTCAGAAAAGTAAGGACAGAAGATATAAATTTGCAATTGTTAAAAGGTACACATTACACACAGGCTATCTTCCTCATTACTTTTCTTTTAAGCCTACATGACATCCAAGTATAAATTTAGCTCCCATCCCACCTTTTAAGACCTAAAGTTTGCATATAAATGCACATACATCAAAATATATATATATATGCATATACCAAAACAATCAATGCATGTTTACAAAATACAGTTTACTTTGTAATAATATAAGGTAAAAACAAGGTTCAATTAAAAAAAGAAAAAAAGCTTTGTTAAAATCTTGTGCATCATTATAAGTGCTACCTGAAAACTCATAATTCTGCAGTAATTAACATAGAACTGAAAAATATTTTTAAAGTGAGAAAGCAATTGATTCCTTTATTGCTACCAAAAGTCACTGACAACCAATCCATGCAAGAACTGCTATGTTGTTCCTTCAATCAGACAAAAAAGATGCTACAACCTTTGACTGAGTACTTAACAACCTAAAGTACTTACTTCCGAGTTTATCATAAAAAGCAAATATCAGAGAAAGATTTTAAGCAATTTAATAATTTCTCATTACCTAACAGGGAGGGTTCGGTCTCCTTTCCGTCGATCCATCTCTCTCTGAGGAACAGGGTACCAACGAAAATTCAACTTCCAGTTGAATCCACCATAGGTCATGTCAGAACCTGCCATATATTCGAAGGTGTCATCACTGATTACATCAATGATGGGACACACTACTGTCCTCCTAGGAAAAGGAAAGCAGCAAAATTATTAAATTTTAAACTAATAAAATCTATTAATCAAAAGGGTAAAGAAGATGTTTGGGTTGTTTTTTTTTTTAATTATTGTTTTTACACATACAGTTGAAATTTTTATAACACCATCTCTTAACAACATTATTCAATAAAATATTAACAGGAAACATACTAAAATTCTGTCTCACTAATTATAAAACTAATACAATTTTGGCAATGCCAGATCTTTTTTTAAATCATATTTGCATTATTACTAGTAATAGATGTTCATCCCTCCACAGACAGAAATAACGATCCCAACTTTCTCATTGCTACATAGTGATTAGATAGAAAACAAGAGGTTCTTGTTTCTAGTTGAGTGGTAAAAGTAACTTGCGTGTTTTGAAATTAAAACTTGGATATCAACTCTGGGTAATGTTTTTATACATCCTCAGGACTAAGAGATGATAGTAATTGTTAACAATGTACAACTATTGCATCACAGTTGACACAAAGTGTCAACTCATTGTCCACTGTCCTGACATTATTAACACACATATTCACAGAAACCAATTCTAATCATCTAAAAGACACTTAAGTAACCATGCTCAAGCAGGCTTCTTCTCATGGACAGCTCTGTAAAAAGATTCAGAGGCTGCTTGCAACTGAATTCAAAGCACTTAAGTCGAGATATTTGCACAAATTGTAACAATGTATGTATTGTAGTCTCACAAAATGTGATAAATGGTAACAAAGTTTACTTTGTCTTTGCACAGTGCTGAACAAAGGTTCTTCATTATTTGTAGCTTACTCATCATGTAACACTATATTTTGTAACATCAAATTTTAAGTGTGATTTTTGTCTATAACAATAAAAATCTAGGGATCTTTAGCACCATGTTTTATTCTCTGTGATATGTAGTCTACTAACAGACTAGTGCATAACTACAGCTGCTGTTCAGATGTAAGGATATTTTATAAAGCAGACAATTCTTTCACCTTCATCCCCAATACAATTTCCATCGTGTATTTAAGTGTAGGTCAGCTCAGCATGATTCCAGTAATTATTCTAACTTTAGAATATACATCCCAGAAGACCAAGACACAGCCCAGATTTCCACAATCAAAACCATTATGTAATAAAGAAATCACAACGAGAGCCTGAAAACAGTTCTTGTTCACAATGTTGGTGCTACATGAAATCAGGGCTTGATTCCTTTCTCAAGAATATCTACCCAAATTCATGAAAGAATAGGCCAAGCTGCAGACTGAAGACCTCAATTTGCCCTAATTCCTCAATTTCACCCATTGCTCCCGCTATTTAACACATTATTCCATGCATCCCAATATAGACTTCACTTGAAACAGTTTTACTTTTAATAGTTTAACTGCATTAGCCTTTTATCTTTACACCAATGACAATTTATTCAGCTCTTCAGAAAGCAGATATTTGCTTGTAGGCTATTTTGCAATACTTGGGAAAATTTCTTAATAAGTGAAAAAACCGAAGATGGGCGAATAGATGGATAATTACCTGTCAGCTTTGATCCTTGCCAGCAGAGGTTCAAGCCAGCCTACTGTACATTCACAATGAGCATCTAAGAAGGTGATGACCTGGCCTTTAGAAGCAGCAGCCCCCTTTAATCTTGCTCTAATCAGTCCAGAACGCTGTTCCATTCGAATCACATGAACAGGTACTTTTAATTTTTTCACATAACTCTCCAGTGGTCTTTTCAAGAAGTCTGTAAAGAGTGATCAAAACTGTTAGTTATGTGGTTCAGCTTTTTTTTTTTTTTAATGGAGAGCCTTGAATTAAGGTACATTTCCCCTGTTCTTCTCTATCCCTTTTCTACTTTCTCAGATAGTTTCTTCTACACTTCACAATACTGTTTTCCACATCTCCCAAGTGTTTCACTTGATAGCACAGAAAGTTCTTCCTCCTCTTTATTTCTTCATTATGGAAAACTCAAAAAGGAAGAGAGGTTTGAACACTTACACAAAACCAAGATGGGATTCACGAGTTTTTACAGCAGAGATGATGTGACACTTATTTTCAAAAACATGCATAAGTGCTCTTGGACTTCTCTACCAAGGAAATACAGAAATGGTTTGACGAGCTGAATATAATGAATTGTCTCTTACAGTAACAAAACTTACAGTTAATTTCTTTGTGAGAAGTTTAAAACACAATCAAACTGATTTTTCAATTGTGCTTTTGCTAGGATTTCCTGGCTAACATTTTTCTATTAGATTATCACTATAACACCTAAAAAAAAAAAGTATAAGAATCTATACATAAATGAGAATCTCTAACACCAACAAATCTCAACATAGCATGAATTATGAAGAACAAGTTATTTCAAAATACAACAGTCAGTTACCATACACACAGAGACTCAAAATTACTTGCACTGCAAAAAGCTCTTGGGTTGTGATGATTGATGCCAAAGGAAGAACAAAGAAGTGCAATGCAATGCAAAAAACAGACTTCTGCAATAACACGCAGTTTCAAAATGCGTAAAAAAGGCAAAATAGTCTTATTGCACAGCTATGGTATATCAGATTGCACACTCAAAGCACATGGGAGTTGAAAGTTGTACCACAACAGTGCATGGCCTGTAGTAGGATTTCACATCACAAAAATGAATGTGACACTGGAGGGGTGGGGGGAAGCTCAGCATGAACTCTTAGTGACTCTTTTGTAAACGTCAAGAGGGAGGGTTGACTTGAAGGTGATTACCATTCCTTACCACTTCTCCAGATGAATGAGCTCTAATTGATGAGCTCTAATTGCCTTCTCATGTTTTTCTGTGCATTGTTGGACTGCCACTAAAACCCACAGAAATAAGTTCTGACATGTCTTGAAAGCTAAACTTTGCAAAAAGTACATAAGAGTTTGATACATCTAAATATTTGTCTCCAGAGAAACTCAAAGCAACTTAATTTTTATTTTGCATATGAACAGAGACTCAAATTCATACATGTTTCTTAGTACCAACCAACTGTACATGTCAGAACATTTTGCAAGGCTTTTGGGGTGGAGCACAGAGATCATGACTGAGTCTGTAGCAAATATACTCTCATCTCTTTACAGTGTAGCTTTCCAAAGCCAGTAATTTAAAAGAACTAGTATCATGGCAATGTTTATAGCTTTAATGTACACATGATGTACACAGAGAGAGTGTGCAGCATCTCACCATCTGATGAGCAAGTCACACAAATCAATATGTTTCTCTGCACATCTCAGGTGTAATACTGATAAGCTTTTAAAGTAGTTCCATCCACTTTAAACTTAAATTAATTAATATGGCCTGTGACATTGGTTCTTGAATATAGTTGCATTAACAGAATGGTAAAATTCTGGCAGAGGAAAGAGAGAAAGATTGCAATAATACAACTGTAGTCAGTCAAGAACTTGCATAAAACACAAACTTACATTACAAAAAATCATGTTCAATGTATTGCACATGAAAATCTTGAGTCCTACCTACATTTTATCGGTAAAGTATTTAAAATTTCAATTTATCAAGTACTTTCAACTTCTTTTTCTCTAAGAAAGAATCAGAGATGCGTGCAGTGTTTCCACTACAGAGGGAAAAGCTCAAGAACAGTCCTTCTCTCATGAATAACCATGTCCATAAGAACATTCTTATGAACTACCACCTTGTTCAAAACTGCAGAGGGACTATTCCCAGAAACAAAACATCATGACAGACCTCCAGTAACTGTGTCCTTAAAATATCACTAGAGCTTCAGCAAAATATGCAGAAAAGATAAAGCTTGATCTCTCATCCCTGTAAAATCATAGTAAAAAGCTCAGTCATCCAGATTTCTGAAGTTCCTCTGCTACCAGCAGTTAGAGTAAAATGTTTAAATCTAAGCAGCTATTTTCCCTCTGGAACACCCTCTCTAAGAGCAATACACATCCCTTACAAATTGCTCCCTTTGTTCAAGTAGCAGGAAACTAGCTTTTTTGATTAGTCGTGCATCTAGAAACTAGTAATAGATTCTTGTAAGGAAGACTTGATTTTTTCCCTTAAAGGAAAAAAACCCAAGTATTTGAAAAATCTTTTAATGAATATAATACACTTTGGCCTACAAGAAACATCAGGATAAAGGCATGAAGATGACTTTTTATACAAACCTATTGGTCATACTAAATTCTATATTGAACACTGAGATGAGAAGTTTTATGCATTACAGAGTCAGCTGCTTATAAATTACCCAGGATTAGAGCTGACTAATTTTTTAGCATTGCTTCATATACTTCACAACACAGTGAGATTTGATAATATTTTAAAAAACCCAAACATCTCCACAATACTTCTAATTTGGGACATTAAGAATTCATGTATTTTCATCCATATAACTATAACTCTTTGTGGTGTATATTCTTTTCAAGCCTTTTCTCCATCAAAAGGGTGCATAGTTTTACCTAGGACTGAGCATCTTCTGTGGAAGTAGCAGAACTAAGGAAGACAAAAGAGCAAATATATTCAGTTCAAGTCAACTAAGTGCATTAGTTGAAAAACACCTTGCCAATTCTATTACCAATTCACACTGATACGAATATAAATGAAAAATTAGGTTTCAACCCTTTTTTTATTAAACTACAATAAATCACAGGTTTATCATTTTTATGGGCACGCAAACATGTTTTCTTAAGAAGTATGAATATTTTTGCAAGTATTGTTGTCAGAATTTAGTTGCAGCCACATTGCTTTGACCTGTATCTCTGTGCTAAGTTCTGTGGATGTGTCTATCCCGATGCAATCTGCCTGCCACACCTGGCTACTGGGTGCTGACCTAGTCTGAGGTACCAGCTAATGGTGATTTCTCCTGTTAACTGTTTCAAACTAGTTACCAAAGATCAATACTTCAAAACTAAAGTTGCAGTTCTGATCAGTAACTAGACAACAATTTTACAGATACATCATGTTTCTCCAACGCTTTTCTTTTGGGTGTAAATAAATGCATGCAAATTCATTCTTCTAAGAGCATGACACTAGCAGGTGCAAAGTGTGCTTCAGGCAGACTGAATGCTTACTTTATTCCAATTAAAATGACTCTGATGTTAGAATTCAATACACAATACTCAGGCTGAACATTGTATTTTTCAGGAAAAGTACGCTGTTTTAATTCAACACAAACAGAATGCTTAAGTAGCAAACACAAACCCTTCACATCTTCAGGCATTGTACCCTTCTGTTTTGTTTAATGTAAAAGCATGCTTGATGGAACCATAACAAGCTCTTGGAAAACAGAACAAAAATAACCCCTCTCAGTAATTGTTGAAAATAACAACAAATAGAAGATGCCTAAGTGATCTGAAATGAAGATCACAGGCTTCAAAAAGAAACGCTGGAACAAGTTCAGTAACAGCACCAAAGAAAGTACGAAATGCTTTATCTTTCAGCCTGGAATTAAGTTAATATGTTTTTATTACCAAACCCAGAAACAGAAAATTTATCTATAGAAAGCCACATGCTTTTTAAAGTGGACTAAAATTCTATGATTCATAGTGAGGACATCTTATTGCTATGTTGAAATTGATTTTTTTCTAAAACAGAAACTGAAGAGGCAAAACACAAGTGATGTGATGTCTACATATTCTAATATTAGCTTGCTCTTTATTTCTAGGTCATACTGAAAGCTGACCTGCCACAAATAATAATTAGCACTGATTCGAATTAGTGCTAAGAACTGTTTTGATAAATAAATTGCAGAATTTTTGCATAAAGGTTAAAAACTACAACAAATCAAGAAGTATAATTACAAATTACCCACAAGTGCAAAAAGCAAAAATTTGATGTTGTGCCTTTGTAAAAGCAAAAGTTGATCATGCCTCTCATTTAATCTGGAACACGTTTCTGTGGCACTTTGCATAGACATTTCTCCTCCACTGCCGGAATGTAATTGTATTTAATGCTTCTGTTCGTTCTTCCAAATTGCACTGGAATTAGCTGAAGCACTTAGGAGTTGGGTAAAAAGGGAAAAGCAAAAGCAAGTGAGAGTGCCCAAGAGAGGAAAGGAGCAGAGACAAGTGCAAACACAACCCGAGTGCATGTGCTGTGCTTCCCCAGGAAAGCAGAGTGGTGCTCAGCTGGCTGATGGGATCTGTCCATGCTCCACAGGCAGCTGTGCCCCACACCGACCCAGCCAACCGGCCAGGCATCATGCACACACACACAACCCGAAGGGGCAGCTCGGTATGTTTGCTACCACCTTAGTGTAGAGGAAATATCCACTTCTAATGCTCTTCAGCTACAAAAGCTCCCCTTAACTACTGTAAGCTCCTAACCATCCTAAAACCTCCCCTCACACTGTAACCCGCATATCATGGGGCTACTTGGGGCAAATCCAGCGCCTCTCTTCATACACGCAGAACTTGGGCAGATCTTGTCACCTGGACAGCAGTCAGACATCTTACTCTGAAGCTGGAATTACCATAGGCAGCAGAACATGAATTTTGCATCGCTAGAATGAGTGGCAACAGGCTGAGGTGTCAGCATGCTGTAAAACCCTTCTATGACTTGGGAATTCCTTCTGATACAGGCAACAGCCTACAACTGATGACTGTCAAGACTTTTTCTCTAGTGGCCTACTACATTGGTTCCAGTAGAAAACTTTCAAAACAGAAATAGAAGGAAAAAAAAAGATGGATCAATATAAAAATCTAGACATGTTTTATTTAGTAAACCTGTACTACCCTCTCATCTCCATTTGCCAACACAAGGAAAGAAAGCACTTCATAACCCATACCATCAAGAAATACTAAGTAAAAAACAAGCCAAATATCAACTATTAACCAAAATTAAATATTAAGTATTATATAGAATATTATTTTTATTTCTAATATACTGCAATTAAAAATACTATGAAGATTAAAATCTAAATAATATTATTATATTTAAAAAAAATCAGCTTCAAGATTTTCTTATTACACATAGCAAGTGTCATTCTGTAGCATGGAGTTTTCATCTGGAGCACAGTTTATTAGGAAATAGAACCTGTTGCAGCACAGAAACTGAATTTTAGCTTCCCGTGGACGGAGTAATCAAAACTGATCCCTCTGTACACCGAGTCTAATGGTGGCAGTGACAGTAAATTTAAATGTATGTGACAAACAGAGCTGCCTTTGCTTTTGTTCACCAAGTGATTCAAGTATTAAGCGCCCTCAAGCTGTATGAATGTGATCAAAATCTAAATGCAAAACACTAAAACCGTATCAAAACACAAAGTCCATGCTGCCAACAGAAAAGTAACCAGACAGATGAAGTTACACCAGCTTTCAGTGCAGAATGATCCATCTGTACTTCAAAATGGGCATTGCTCCCTCTGCCTTCCTCTGCCCCAGGTGCTGTGTTTTGCTGAAGAGGGCTAAGCCCACATCAGGTCAGCTTCAGTTTTCGAAACACAATGAGCAGCAGGTATCTCGGAACCTCCTCTGTTCAAGGGTGATTCCAAGAACGTGTTAAAAGTCTCTTTTCCTCCAACCTGGTCTCGGCTGTTAAAGAAGGACTCAGAAATCTTCAGCTTTTGGTCGCATCAAGGCTGTTTATTCTCTTTTATCTAAAATATTTTCTCTCAGACCCACAGNTTCTGACACAGGTAGGGCACGGACGCTGTCCTCACCTCTCTCGCTGGCATCATCGACGAGGACGATCTCCTGCAGCATGTGCCGCGGGGAGCGGTTTATCACGCTGTGCACCGTCCGCAGCAGCGTGCTCCAGGCCTCGTTGTGGAACACAATGACTACGCTTGTCGTGGGAAGGTTGTCTGCATACACCTTCGTTTTACACCTGTAAACCAAATCAATGCAGGTATTTGTAAAGGTCAAGCCAAAGTTAGAGCTGCAAGTCGGAGTTTCCCTCTTGAGGATCGCTACTAACATCCCGGATATATCAATTTTATGGAGAATGTGACAAAGGAGCACACGATGCATATTTTACACATGCTCAAAGTGCTATAAAGTTCACCAGATTACAAGAGAATTATATTCACTTTCCAAAGTTAGCATGGAAAATCAGAAGTTTAACTCCCCTAACAGTATATATAGGGCATTTATGTAAACTATGACATACACTTCAAGGAACCCCACATTCAGCCAAATTTTTTACATTCTGCAATGCTATTTTGAAACAAATTATGTTTTCATTATCTTCTAGAAAAATCAATACACTGTACACAAAGTACTGATCACAAATCTGAAAAAATTCCAATTCTGCTCTAAAAAATAACCACACAGTTGTAAGTGTTCTCTGTACAGATCTGCTCCTCCTGCATATTTAAAAATGACACAGTTACTTATGTAAGATTTGATGTTATTAATCCTTTAAGAATCCAAATTAAAGAGATATATGCAGATCTCAAACAAAAAGGAAACACCGAGGTGGAAAAAGAAATATATTCAGTGGAGCTCCATTCCAACAAAAAAGCTTTTATTAGATCCAAAATTGTCGAGTCAGTTCACTGTAATGTAACCTGATCTAAATGCTACAATACATTAACAAGTATTCATCACCATCATCCTAACAGCAGCATTGTCCAAGAGCTTGAGAAGAACAGAGTGCATATCCCCTACCCTAAATATCCAAAAGCAGTGCTAAGGAGCAGCCTGCCAATACAACAGGATCACAGTGTCAGCATCTAACACCATGCCAAACAGTGACACAAGGAATGTCAGCCAGAGCTAGGCTCCCAACATCAATATTTTATTAGCTGGATAACTCATTTAGCCAGAGCTCTTCTCTCTCACAGCAAACCAGCATTTCAGCTCTGAGGTGGTGACAAAAGCCCAGCATGCACAGACATCTCAGAAAGGATCAGTAAGTCCAGGTGCAAATGAAGAAATACCTGGAAGGGCTTCTGTGAAACCAGTTCTGAGAATTGAAGCAGTTGGATCAGGCACTATCTGCCTTCAATATTATGCCTACTTATTATACAACTGTGCCAAATTTGATTATTCATCACACTGAACTGAACATTATAAAATCTTTATGGAAAGCTTCCATATATCCCTATGTTATCCTGATTTATTTCACATGTTTAAAAAAAAAACAAAACTTGCAAAGCATGCCAACTGAAAAAGCTACTTCTTTGGTATACCTTGAAAAATAAAATAGCTTTTCACAAAAACACAATGAATTTCAGATGAAAAATTCAATCATAAGCCAAATAATTTTATCCCCATGTTTGTCATTTGTTCAGTCTACTTTGCTACTTTAAACCCAAAATGTTTTATTCCTTCTGCTGCACTGCTCCCTAGACCAGAAAATAAGTTTCTGATTGTAGACCTTCAGCTACAATAGTAATACAAATCCACCAATTGCTCCTCTACTTTTTGGAAGAATATTTGTAAAAAAGCTGAGAGAAGCCTGTTAGCAGTTCTCTATGAAAAGCAGTAACAATGTGTCATTCACCAGGAATATCATGCTGGGATAGCCACAGAATCTACCATTGTAGGATGAAATCTCTCATCTTCAGCCTTACCTTTCATCACGGTTTTACAGAAGATTTTATTTAACTGAGCTCAGATCAATGAGCTGGTATAAACATCAGCCAAGTGATCAGGGCCTACAATGTTTATACAGCATTGCACTGTCTGAGGTATAAATATATCAAAACATTTGAGATCTGTCCTTGAGAGGGAACTTTTTAGCACTAACAGGAAGGCTTACAGGAATTTTTTGGGGACCCTCCTCCCCGCTGCAAGGCATTCCTCCTGCTCTGTCCTGCAGAAAGTGAATCTCCAGCTTGCCAAAATGAAACATGTCTATTCTCACTCCCAGAGGTCAGCCCTTCCTGGGGTAACAGTTCAGGAGTGATCCTGCGCTGGCACTTGGCTCCTGGCTGGGTTTAACCCATGGCACTTGTTTACCAGCACAGAAAAGGCTGCCAGGAGTAACACAGGGGTGGTTTCATAACAAAACTGGCTGGGCATTTTTGAATGCTATTCTTAACAAAGTGTTTGGCATGAAATTATTCTGGATTCATTGATGCAGGCAAGACAAATGAAAGGGTTGAAATTATGAGACCTGGTTTTTAATATTCCTTTTACCTGCCCTTCTATATATACACCTTTTAGCTATATCTGTACAAATTGCTATGAATACATACAAATAAAGCCTCCTGTTTTGGATTTTGAAAACGCCAGTAACTCTTTCTGCTCCAGGAATATATTGCTGCAGAACATAAGACAAATAAAATAGAACACTTGATGCCCATGATTAGACATTAGCCTTCTAAGGAAACCTCATGTTTTATTCTATTAACAAACATTTAAATTAAGAATTCTTTTATCTTTCATTTGAAAACAAATTACCCCAGAAAGGAGTACTATAGAATTTAAAATAAAGCATTAGCTGCAACCAAGTTATGCAATATTAGAAACAGAATAAAACCATGAGGGGTATGACACACAGGCTATGAATTAAGGACAATTTGAATTTTAATGAGCTAATAATACATTATGTTCCTTTTGTTGAATCATGCCTCAAACTGTTTTAAAATTGAGTGCATAACATTAGGAAGGAATACCATCCCCAGTAATTTAATGAGGACTCCAAACAGCAGCTGAGAATGTCTACTCCTCATGGAATGTATCATCTTTCCTTTAATCTACAGCATTCACTGTAGATTATGCAAACTCTCAGCTAATGTGACTCCATATATTATTTAGATTGTGGAAACTCCCCGAAAACATCATATATTTTAAATACAAAGAGAGACAGAAAAAAAATAGCCCAGATTGTAAAAATACAGAGTAATGACATCTGTCTTCCCAAGTCACTGTTATAGGTGATGGAGCCATGCAATCCTGGAGATGGCTGAACACCTGCCTGCCCATGGGAAGTGGTGCATGAACTCCTTGCGTGTGTGACTTTTGCTTTCCTGATTAAACTGAATATCTCAACCCATAAGTTTTTTCACTTCTACCTATCCCATTCTCTCCCACTGTGGGGGCAGTGAGCAAATGGCTGCATGGGGCTTAGTTGCCAGCTGGAGCCAAACCACAACAGAAATAAAGCTGAAAATTACATAGGATATAGAATTAAAATTATTAAAGATTTTTAATTTTCTCACATGAAAATCATATGTGAGAAAAAATAATTAAGTTTAGTACCTAGGCTTTTTAAAGCTGTTTTACAAAAACACCACTATAAAGACATGACTCTGCTCTGACCTTTGTAAGATGCTCACACTTACTCTTCACAGGATTTCATCTTTTTGCAATCTTGCATCATACATTCAGAATATTGAGTACTGCATTCTGGTCTGGGGCCTTCAACATAAGAAGGACATGCACTTGTTGAAGCAAGTCCAGAGGAAAGCCACAAAGATGTTTGAGGGCACCTCTCCTATGCAGACAGGCTGAGAGCTGGGGTTGTTCAGTCTGGAGAAGAAATGGCTCTGGAGAGACCTTATAGCACCTTCCAGGACCTAAAGGGGGTATGAATGAACTGGAGAGGGACTTCTTACAAGAGTCTGTAATGACATGACGAAGGAGAATGGCTTTAAACTGAAATAGGGTCAGTTTAGATTAGACAATAGGAATAAATCCTTTACTATGAGGGTGATGAGACACTGGAACAGGTTGCCCAGGTTGTGGATTACCTTGCAAGTGTTCACAGCCAGGCTAGATGGGACATTCAGCAATCCAGTCTAGGAGAAAGTGTCCCTGTCCACAGCAGAGGGGTTGGGACTAGATGATCTTTAAGGTTCCTTCCAACCCAAACCATACTGTTCCATGATTCTATGATTCTGTGAGAATAGTTTGGCCCAGTTCATTACAACTACATAGTTAGTCCACATCTCCCCAAGAACACAGGGCAGTGTTAGAAGCCAGAATACTTTATAACTTGAAATCAAATTTAACGGATTAAAAGCAAAGAAAGGTGGACAGATTCTAGCATTTATCTGTAACACTGCTAAAGAAAAACAATGACAGCAAAATAAATGCATGTTGTTGTCCTTGACAACCTGCAGCCAGAATCCAAAGTTTTAAGTACATTACAAAGCTTTTTAAATGAAAGGGTAAAAGCTACTATGAGTTTTGTTTTGCTTGTCCATTATTGTGACTCTTTGTGAAGATATAAGTTGAATCTTTCATAGAAGATTTGCAGGTTTTACATGGGAAGATGTTCAGGAAAAAAACCTGAGAGAATTTTATTCAATGGACTAAGTATAACCACTTGAAAACTACCTGATGCTACTTCAAATGCGTCTGAAGAGCCTCTGAATAAACTGCTTTCCTATATTCTCTTTCAACCCAGAGTACAAATAGTCCACAGGAGACATTACAAAAATAACCAGAAGAGACAACAAGTAAGGCAATTATGTCCGAATAAAATTAAGCCATTAAATCTCAGAGTTTAATTGTTGCTTCAGCACAAACTTGCAGGCAAAGAAGACAACTTTTCATTTTGCATTTTCTACAACATCACAACCATACACACTCAATCCGTCTCCACATCTGACAGAACTGGAAGCCTCTCTCCTCTCATATCAGTGAGGGAATAAGGAAAAAAATGCACTTCGCCATTGCAAGGACAAAAGAAATCTACCAGATGATTCTACAAGATGCTTCAATTGAATTCATCAGAAGACGAAGTTCTTCTAATACCCATCTGATCTCCTCAATGTCCAACTCAGAGATAAAAAAGCTACCCACCTAGCCACAGCCAGGCATGCAGAGACTCCAGAAACTTGGGACACCACCTGTGCTGTCCTCATGTTGTCTCTCTCATTTTACTGTTGGGTCTTTGACAAATATTCCAAATATGACATTAGAAAAACCCTGCAACTGTGCAGCCATCTTATTACAGAATAGCACTTGGCATTTTATCAATATTTTAAAATTGCATTCATGGATCAATTTACTTAGAAATTATTCCTGAAACCCAAGATTGAGTGCTACATGCGTAATGTTGAAAAATCTTGAAAGACATATATTTACAATGTTAGTAGTGATCTTTGCACACCCTTCAAACACGTACTAAATCATTTCTGAAAGTGAAAAACAAGGATTTACTATTTGGATAGCTCTTAAATACCTTTTCATAGACTAAAAAAAATCACATCCCAAATAAAGCTACAAGCAGATAAGAGGTCTTGGAGGAAATCAGTTATACACTACCACAATGCTCATGCAGTGAGACACAATGAGGAAAACATCATTCACTGAGGCAAAGTATGAAATAAATTTTAGGTCATTTTCTAGAAAGATGAGAGCATAATTATAGTCTGCATTAGAAATAAATGCTAAATTTCTGAAGTACTACGGGGCAGGTTTCTATCCCTTCTGATGCTGCCAACATGTTGTTCTCCACAGAGGAAAAATGAGAGAACAAGATACACATTGGAATTTGTTTTTTAATATGGGTTGTTCAAAACAAGGCCACTGATACTCACCTAATCATGAAAATTAACAGAGTCAGATACTACCTGAGCTATGATCTGCTCTACTTGTTTCCAGTTTTATTCCCATATTCCACCAGCCTTTCAAAGGAACAAGCTATGAGCAATAATTTACAATGGCTCAAAAACATTAACAGCAGTAAAACATGTATGCAATCCTTGTTTTCTAGCCCAGTGCACACAGCCCAGAGCACTCTGATAAAGCACAGAGATGGAACACAAGTAGAAGTGTCTCCTGTGCACTGAGCAGCTCAGTTGGGAAACCCCAGTGGAGCTCAGGTTGGTGCTCGTACGTGCAGTACGATAACACAGTGCCAATGCATTTTTGAATTGCTGAAATAGCAACAGACTGGGGCCGGAAGGGAAGCATGGTTAGTCATCTTACAAATTTAATACAATCCTTCATCTTGGATACTACAAGCAACAGTTATAAATAAAAACTGCAGTTATAAATAAACTGCATCTCAGGACTTAAATTTGACAATGACACATAGGAATAATCCAAGTCTTGCTGAAAATCAGGTTAGAGCTGAAGTATTGAGGAAATACTACACAACACAGCCTCTGTAATAAATTTGTTTAATATTACTGATGCAGTACAAACAACTCACATTTCAGTATTAAAATACATTGAGAGTCTCTGGAAAGTAAGCATCAGTATCCTTTGACTTGAAAACACACATTTATTTTCCTTTGAGGTTACAAAAGTTAATTCCAGATCAATAGAAAACAAAATCAGAAAATCTGAACTCCCCTCATGAAACTTCAGGCTTAATTACTGATATCTGATGAATATCACTGCAGTGCTATAAAATGTCAGTATTCCATTGCTTACCTGCTCATATGCTTTAAGTTATAGCCTGCAATAAAGTCAATGTTACAGAGCTGAGGCAGAGCTATGCCTAACAAGAAACCTCCTCTCTACTTAAATCCAGGTGAAAACAAGTTTTGAAATAAGACTCAGAGTCACCCTGAAGCTGCTGAGACTGACCTATATTTCCATCAAGGGAGAACGCCTTGTAGCAGGGTGTGAGAGAAAATGTCAAAACACTGCATCAAGAATCACCAGGACTCAAGTCACGTGGTGTTTTGCTGGTAAACACTGACTTAGTCTTTCCTGGATCACAGCATCAAAGAATGTGCTGAGTGAGAAGGGACCCACAAAGACCACAGAGTACAAGCAGCAGCCTCATAATATCATTTAAGAGGGGGTGCTAATAAATCTGCTTTTTCCATAAATTTTAAGAACACTCCAAGCTACCAAATTGAAGACAATCAAGCTGGATAAAGATCTCATTTTCATATAGAGGCAATACAGCTAAAAGGACTAAAAGCAATTTTTCTGAGAGATATGGGATCACTAGCTGTCCTAACATGCCAAACCACATTTCACTACTCAGATTTTGCATACCACCACGCCTTTAACTTGCAACTGAACAAAGAGCAAGCACTGCAGATAAGGTTGCAACAAAACTTCACACTACCCTGAATCTGCTTCTTCCAATCAAATCAGAACAATTAATTATAGGAAGAGGCCTTCTTTTCTGTAATTCATATCACAACTTCGATTATTCTTTCTGAACAGGTGCCCTGGATGCAGGCAAATCCCTTATCCTTATTTAAACATTTCAACGCAGCCTGCTTAATATCTGCCTTCAATAGTATTACATAATTTACCTGACATCAAGAGTATGAAATTTTCCTTTCTTCTGATCTCAAAGATTTGGATATAAGAAAGGTCGCATTATCTCATGAGTCAAGTAGAAATCTTCTTAAACCCTGAAAACAAAATCCAAAATGGTTCTTAAAACCATTGTGGTTACAGAATTCAAGCAGAACTTCACAAAAATAATAGTAGCTGCAATTGACTATTTTCCTTATCCTGCAAGCAATCACAGAAAAGCATCTCTTGACAGAAGTAAAACCAATTCTGTCCTCAGAGACTGAAACTGAACCTAGACCTCTAGACCAATTATTTTCCATACCCGACCTAACAATCTGAATAAATTTCAGGATATGGTAGCTCATCCAAAATGGATGAGCATGAATAAGAAGATTGCAATTAAGAATGAGACTGCCAGGTGTTTGTGCACATATACATCTGCGTATATATATATCTGTGTGTGTGCATAGTGTAAGCCCCTCTCACCACCAAAAAAAAACCAAAACAGCTTACAGGAAGTAAGCTGATTTTTAATGCTTTTTTTTTTCCCTTCTGAGCTTTCTCTAGGGAAAAGGTTTATAGGGAATTTCTTTCAGCTAACTCACTAAATCAATGTGAACAAGAACAATTCTAAACATTGATTCTGCAAGGGGCCAGTAACAAGCTATAGGCACCACAAAATCCAGATGAAAAAACATCCCTGCTTGAAAGAACGGTAAAGTCTTTAATACCTCACATGCTTTCAGACTTCCATGACATTGCTGAAAGTTACACTGCTGGTGATGAGGTCAGCAGATTTCTTTACAGATGCCAGGTTAATTAACAGTCTGGATTTCTAGCTTAAGTCAAAAGCTCCTGAGTCTTCCACCACTTATGTTGACAACTTAGCTCTTTTTTTATTGTCTTTACATTACAATGACCTGAGCTAAATGATCACCCAAAGTTCACAAAGTATATCACCATTTATGGAGCTTAAATCCCCATGGCCTTATGGGGATTTTAATGCTCAGGTTCTATGAGAAAGCTTTTCTCCCCACCACATTCCACACAATGCAGTGCAACTGTGGGCTGCTGCCAAAAGCAATAAACCCACCTTTTGCCATTACAGTTTTGTTCCATGCCCTTCTTTACACCAGATCCGGTAGTCATATGCCTGCTGTGTGTGTTGCTTCAGTTTACTGAATCAACAAATGATACTTTTTTCCATTTTTTGGTGTCCATCCAGTCAGTGAACATCCAGGCCACACAATCATCACCACTCAGAAGGGATGAGAAAACGTCTTTCATCTGCAGTCCACATTTATACCAAACTATATGTAGTATAAAACTACCCCTTAGCTATTCTCCTAAATTAAATAACTAAGTAGAGAGCACACTTTTACAAGCCTCATATAGAAACAAATACCTTGAGTGCTGTCTTTTAAAAAACCCATGAAATATCACACTTGAGTCCCAAGACTACACTCTTGCATGTGTGCCTTCATTTGTTTTACTATGAACAGTTCTACTCAAGCTATTTTCCTCACACTGAGATTGTGTTAATTTTATGAATGTGCTATATTTTGATTCTACTATAGTATCCCAAAGTATAGAGGAAATAAATTTGCTTTGAGAAGCTAAAATTCCGAATTCCAATATATTCTCACATGCATATGTCATACTCAAAATCAGCATTACATTTTTAAAGCACAGATATGAAAACCTTATTGTGGTAACTGAAAAAAATTATATTGCATCATCTAATTAACAGTGCTGAAATCTAAATTCTATTCTTTCTAACCAAAGATATGACAGAATCAGTCAGAATTATTATTTTACTAGATTTACTCAGACAGAAGACCAGCATAATTGTCGTAAACTCCACAACATACATGTAACATAGAAGAATGGCTTTTAACTTGGAAAATTGTCTACTTCCCCCCAATTGTGGAAGCAAGCTTGGCAGCAGGAACTGAGAAGTGTAGTTTGATCCAGAAAAAACCCCTTCAATAATAACAATCTGACAACATTAATGTACCAGTTAAACATGAAGATCTCAGAAATATGCACCTTTCTGTTTTTCATGAAGTGGCTGAGGTTGTAATTTGTATGGATTTAAACACAGTTGACTCAAAATATGTAGGGTCATCTGGCTAAAAACTCTGATTACACCTCAACATGATTTATAGCACTCAAAATACCAGCACACCTACCTTCCTGAGTACAGAAACTTTGAGAAAATGATAGTTAAAAGGTCCAGACTCTATGCAGAACTAACTGAGTTATAATAAGACACCTGGTACCTTAATTCCGACAAAATTATACTGGGAAAAAAAAGGAAAAGGAAGATCTTTGATGCCAAATTGTATAGAACCTGTAGCCTTGGAAAAAGGGTTCCTGAGGTATCAGCAAGGAGCATGGATACTCCTGCTTGCTGCAGGTCTGCTTGGGGAAGCCCATCACCATTCCAAGAAATATCAACCTGCAAATATGACACCCTGCCAGCACTGCATCACAAGCTCCAGTGGGGACCAGAGCCTACATGAACATAAAATCATTCTGTCACAGCTATGCCTTCACTGTTTGAAGACTTGATTGCTTGTGCCTGGGAAAAAAAAAAAAGTGTTTTAAGCAGCTCTTTTCAAGTGAAAAATCTCAGAATTTAAACTCTCACAACAGGGAACAAATGTCTACTTAAAAGTTTTTTTTATTCACCAAATTGCTAACTAATGAGTTCAGGCTGGAAAGCTCAGCCTTAGAACACAATACTCATTCTTCATTTCTCAAAGCAGTTTCTGAAGTCACCTCCAACAGCACTGAAAGCCAAACCAAGTCATACAACATGTGCAAACTTCATGCTTCCA
>VYZP01000443.1:0-10952 GCA_013400635.1 Hypocryptadius cinnamomeus
ATGGGGGTTTGGAACTTGAACTTTAAGATCCTTTCCAACCCAAGCCACTCTGATTTTATTATTTTGAGGTCATGTCTTTGTCACAGGTTATGGTTCATTGTCCTGCACCTCCAGTAGCTCCACAAGTCCAAACTCATTCTGCTTTATTTAGACACTATGGACAGAGGACACTATTGAACATGTGCTAGAAAAAAGTGACCTACACTTTTCACACTGTATTCTTTGATAGGCTGAATAAACTTTTCCTGGCTGTTACAAAGTTTAATAGGCTCACTTTTGCAAAAACTGGAATTATAGTTGGTCCCTGCAGTCTGAACCATATTGTGGCCCGTCATTGCTAGAGCTCTACTTCCTGAGCAAGATCTCTACTGTAACTCTCAGGCAGACTGTCATGCCTGGAGAATACTGTACCTCTCTTGCTCAAGGAAAAGTCCAGCAACAGCACACTGCAGCAATCTTCCCTGCTAAAATCTTCTTCATCGCCAGTGTTGTCTTAACTTCTCAGTTTACTGGTGGTTCATGTTTATGGATGCCAAACATTCCCCCTTACATTCAATGGATCACAGCAGTTCTACACAGACAGTCTTTAATGTGAGACTTTCTGTCCTTTGGGGTTTTGTAGGAATTGCTTAATATATCTTAATGGCTTTAAGTCTAATCATGTATGGAGAAAGTAGTTTATGTATTCAGGCTATCTGACTTGGGTCCTTAGAGACTTTACAGCAGAAATGTAGATACTTCTTTGATTCTTAATTCTTCTGCTCATTTAGACTGACCTGTTTAAGCCCACTTGACAAATCTCCCTCATTCAGTGTCTCACCTGGCTATCCATTTGGGCAAGCAAATGAGTATTTCTTGTTTAATTTCATCTATCCATAAAATGGTAATTATTTGGATTACAAGTTTTGTTAAGAACACAAACATTAATGCATTAAATGCTATTAAAAACATTAATATAAAAGTTGAAATCAAGTAGCACTCATGAGTCGGAATTCATTGTATGCAGTCTTGGTCTCACTGCATATGTAGAGGGGATGAGTGTACAGATAAGTGCATCTGACTTCTTGCTCATAAGAAAGTGTTAAACACATTTCCTCCCCCATGAAAAAAATCTGACATAACTCAGTATGCTCTGTTTTATCCTGAAAAGTACCATTGCTGAGGGTTTGCTAAAGTAAGGGTACTCTCTTCATTCCTGGAAGTGCCTGGGGATTCTTGGGATGAAAGACAAAATATAAATGTAAGCTATTATTAGCATTACTTCTGCTAATAATAATAATTCAACCCCAGAAAAATGTTTATGGCAAAGTTATTATAATCTGCTAAACAAATGGGTTTATACAGAATCAGAACTGCTGAGACAAGCCTCCTGTAACAAGACAATGCCAGCAGGCATTACTATAACTCAAGCAAGGGCCAGTCAAAATGATACAGCCATTGTGTTGATGTGTTGTATGTGATTGTGAGTATTGGTGCCAACTGTCTTATAAACCACTCCCTGGAAATAACAAACCCGGCAGATAATAGGAATGAATCAGCATTTTCTCCTTAATCAGAATGTTTTGTAAGCCTGGCTATGCAGTCTCAAGATTCAGTAGGGAATATTTTCAGGGAATATTTTCCCTCCTCCTTAAAAAAACCCAGAAGTTTTTATTAGGTTATGTCCTTTATTTAATAAAGTTAATGGTTGTTTTCTCACACCTTCTGAAGCTCTGCATGAGATAACACTTTAGAGGAGAGTGACAATTACAGATGGAATAGCAGGATGTTTCCTCATACTAGCCCTGTTTGTTGCATTTCACCAGTGCTGGAAAGCTGTTCTGGAGCTGAAGCCTCAAGCTGTAAGTGCAGCTGGGACTCAAAGCAGATTCACTTTGGTAGATCATTTGGTGGGGGTAGGGACCAGGAGGTGGCCTAATAGATGTACATATTATGCACTCCCTTTGGCTCATGGAAAAGAAAGTTGATGGGAGTTTAAGCCAGATTAAAAATCCCACTGAGGAAGTATGTGATCACACTGCTTTTTCTGCAAGCCTCCTTCTGACTCTGCTTCCTAATGTACCAAAGTAAAGAAGATGTTTATTTGAATAATATGCAGCTTCTTCTCTCTTAAATCTTCCACACAAAAAAAACTATCTGCCTTTACTTTCCAAATAGAATCTGGATTGATTATTTGTGGCCTACACTTCAAATTTTTCCTCCTATAATCTTTTTTTTAATGAAAGTGAAGGTAGAAAAGCTGCCAGATAAGCTGTGTTGTCCTCCCCTTGTTTTCTGTAAATGCAAAGCCATTATAGTTTTCCTGTTACCTTAGCAATAGGTTGTCTTTCTATTCCTTGCAAAAGCTGGATATTTGACTTGCAGTGTGGAAGAGAAAAAGTAAAAAAGATGCCTTTACAAGGTTTATTTTTGTATTGGCAGGCCAATAGAAGATGACCTATCCAAGTGTTCACTTGGTGTTTGCCCATTACAAACTGAAACTCTAAAATTTAATTCTCTCCCGATTCCCTCTGGAAGGTGATATCCACCTGGAAGATTTGGCTTTGAGCACTAGGAGGATGTGTTAAGCTCATATTAAGTAAAGTGCTGACTTGTTTCAATTAACTTGATGGTAAGATCTGCTCCCTTTTTCAGCTTGAGTTTTTGCTTCAGGGATGATCATTATTTTTAGAATAATTTCTAAGAGCATTTAATATTGATACACATGGCTATTTAAACATTTTATTCCTTTAACTACCACTGCATTTTAGCCTGGGATCCTGAAAAGTAATGGGTAAGGGTTTGTATGGGCTACTCAAAGATGTATAGGGAGAATTCAGGCTCTTTGTGTCACAACTCATTTGGTAAAATTAGTGGAAGCGTTGCTCCAGTAGTCATCCCAAGAGACTAACAACAAATTTTCAGTTAGCTTGTTAGCACTGCCAATGCCTGTGATCTACAGCATGGCCACAGAACTGCAGTGTTAGCATTTGATAAAGGACATACCTATCCATAAAATCTCCTGGCACAGACAGTAGTGACATTTAGAGTCAGGAAATTAGGGCGTGTAGGTGAAGACCAAGTAAGCTGCTCCAAGTCATAATTAGGGCAAGCTTCTTGGCCTCAGAGCAGCTTAACAGGGACAGCTTCACAACCACGGTATCCTTTCCATTTCTTTCACACTTCAGACCACAGAAGAGACTCTCTCTAGTCATTGGGTATAGGAGATGTCACTAGCACTGCCCATTCACCTCTTAAACTGGTTCTTGTTACAGATCTGACTGCAAATTCAGTCCTTGTATTGTAGCCACATTCGTGGATCAGCTGGAAAATCCTAATTTCCTACCTTTTTACTCTGTATAAAGTCCTGTATCAGATAGATTTATATTAGATATTAGGAAGAAATTCTTCACCTTTGATGAGGGTGGCAAGATGCTGAAACATACTGCCCAGAGAATTTGTAAAAACTCCATCCCTGGAAGTGTTCAAGTCCAGGCTGGATGGGGCCCTTAGCAACCTGTGGAAGGTTAGTGGAAGGTGGCCCTTCCCATGGCAAGGGAAGATGACTTTTAAAGTCCTGTCCAAGTCAAATCAGTCTATGATTCTATTTCTCAAGAGTTTATATTCTGTCCTGCCAGCCGACCAGACTTAATGATCTGATCTTTCTGCTCCCTAACTAGTCCAACCCTGTGCTAAGGACTAATTTTTCTTTGGTTTGAAGGAGAAGGAGTAAAAGAGGGGAAGGCAGGTAACCATAGTCAATTAAACTGATTTGTGGAAGAGTGACAGAGAATCTCCTTCGGCACTTTCTGTACATTTAAGGGAGGGTCATTCTATGTGTGAAACAGGACAGACACAGATTTGAAGTTTTTAGAAACAGAAACCCCGCCTTTATAAATGCTCACCCCTATAGCAATCTCCTGTGCTTAAATAATACAACTTGTAGCCAGTGTGAGATTTATAACATCCTCTAGGCCAAACAGTGACCCATGAAGGATGCTCTGTCTTTAATTTGGCATCCAAGCTGTGTCTGCACTGTTACAGAGAAACCTGCAACAGAGTCTTTATGTGCGCACTTGAATGTGTGTGAAAGTTGAGCTAATTGCTAATGCTAAGCATCACTTAAGACTGAAATATCTGTGTCTGTATGATACATGAGTTCCTGAAAGATTGTCAGATCCCTAATCAAAAGTCTTTTGCCTTGGGGGCTGCTAGTAACCTCTCTGCACTATTACTCATTCTGGCAGGTAGCATTTCAGAGGCTCATAAATGCAGGAGACCATGAAAAATTAGGGGGTGAAGAAACACCTTTTTTATCCAAAGAAAGCGGAATCAGGACTGCCATTGTTCTGGCAAGCTTTGAACAGGCTTCCAAAACAAGAAGGATAGAGACTAAGCTGCTAAAAATCAGAAAGGATATCCTTGCCACCATGGCGTGATGAAAAGCAATGTTTCTTTATGTAGAGGTTGGTCTCTGCTGTCTCAGAAGCAGAGTGTGGCTTAACACTGCAGACGGTGTTTAGGAGGGAAAAAAAAATAAAAAGAGGTAAACCCCTAGGTTTTATATATATGCCCTTGAAGAATATTTTTTACCCTGTTTTATCACACCATGCTTTTATTCTGTAACTTAATATACACAAGAGAAATTTCGGGACTGTTGAGCATGCAGATTTTCCTAGGGGATGACTGCAAGGTTATTTAGCACAGGTGTTCCTGTAATTGTACAATACTCCCTATTCATATGCCCACAAGCTTTTATTCCCTTGTGAATGATGCTGTTGTCTAGTATTAGAGCACCAGGTTCTAATAAAAGCTCAGATAATATGGCTTTACAGTGACCTCTTCTGCAAGTCATCTTTCATTTCATGAATGCATGCAACTCAGGGAATAGGTGCTTCTGTACTACATATTATTTATTTAAACAAGTGTGAGTGCAGAGTTTTCCTGCAGATTTTGTTTTAGACATTAGCATAGTTCACATTCCAGGCTGTAGGTACTGTGCAGAACATCACCAAAAAAAAAAAAAATAGAGAGAGAATCCCCTCAATTCTTATTATTACTGAAATGGTCAGGTTGTCCATTTTGGACAGTCCGCGTTGGGCTACATCTGGCATGTCCCCACTGAAATGCATAACATTGTGCTCAGGGTACTTAAGGAAGCTGTGATTATACTGTTGCCATGCAGATTCCACTCCAGAGGAGCTGCATGCGCTGCTCGCCGCATTCAGCACACACATCTGCCACGTCTGCAGATCTGAAACTCGTGTGTGCAAACAAGCCAGCAGGGGATAGTCAGTCTGATTCCTGACACCTCTCTGAAACTTTTAGGTACCTTTCTACATTTTCACTCATACACTTAACTCACTTGACTACTCTAGCCCAGACACTGTAGCAAGAAAGAAAAAAAAAATTACTGGGTAATATTTGTCTGGCTTTTATTTTATTTTACAAAGCCACATATTTGTAGACACCATTGTTTTAAGGGCTGTGTTTTAAAAAGATAGTATGATTTTTTTCTCTTTAACTTATGCCAAGCACATAGACATTTGTGAAGCATTAACAGGATCTGGCTGGGAGGAGCATCTCTGATTATCATCCCAAGGAGCAGGAGCTACAGTTACTGAGCTGTCCTGTGTTCTGGTATTTGCTGCTGTTTGGTACCTGTTTTTAGAATGGTTTCATCTATTATTCATTTCAGATTTTAAAATACAGAAATGCAGAAAAAAACTGCCTTCATTGTTCTTTAATTCTTTTGTATTTTCCTATGTAACTTGGATTCAGTCACCCGAGCAAATACCAGACTCTCTATAAAAAGGTTAGTTCTTCCCTGCTTGGCTACAGAGGGTTCCCCCTGATTCTGGATTCAAGCAACCCTACTTAATTACTAATTAGTGTTCTTTCCATTTCTTCCCATGTCAGTTGTGTCTGATAGTGAAAATTGCTTAGCAAGTTGACTTAGTACCTTTGCTAATTATTCAGTAGTGCTGTGCTTTGATTTATATTTTTTTTCAGGGATTTTGAAACATGTTGGTTTCAGTAACCCTTTCATATGCTTCTATTATTCTATAATCTTCTATTCTATTCTATAACTTCTAGTATTGAAAATGTTCATGGTTGGAAAAAAAAAGGAGCTTGTGGCCTTTTTTTGTGGTATAAAGTGAAATATATATTTTTTTACTGTGCATGGAAGAGGAGTGAGATGCCAGCTGAGGTTGCTTTCTGTAAAGGCGAAGTCGAAGGTGCAAAGCCACACAAAATGGCAGAGATTGACAGTGGAGGGCAAAAAACAGTCTAGAGTGCGACTTGAGAAATCAGAACTGAAGGTGACCTTCCTTTAAGATTTTACAGTTTGACACCTTAGACGTACTGGTAAATTTCCTAATCCAATTGCAGTTGTATGGCAGTAGCATTTTAGAAACATATTTTCTGGGTCTCAATTCCCCAAGGGTCTCCTGATGTATGGCTGAGATCTTGCATGTAAAGAGATAAGTCAGGTTTAATGCAGACTTGTTTGCTAATCATGACATTTCCTATTACCCATCTGACTGCAAACACCATTGGGGAAAAATACACACCAAGTGTATAGTGTATTAGTAAATATTGGAAAGAAAAAAATCTGAATGCAAACTTGAAAATCTTGACCTGAAAGAGTACAGAAAGGGACTGGGGAAGAACATGATGGAACAATAAAAATTGTCCATTTCAAAACCTTGCTGTTGCTGTGATTACATTATGTCTATGCATATGCCTTTCAAGATGCTAGATGCTGTACTTCGGGGAACCACAAACTTCCAGCTGCTGCCAGAGCTGTGAGTGCTCACTAGTATTCTACACCTTTTTTTTTTTTTTTTCCTGAGTTAGCAAGAAGAGCTCAGAGGAGCAGGAAATCTGTAACTATGAATATTGATAATAGAGGAGCAACTATAGAAGAAAACCTTACACAATTTTTCATTAGTAAAGAAAATCCTGTTCTCCAGATCTTTTCATCCATAAAGGAAATAGTCACTGCTAAACCACTTCATTTCTTACTCTTGAAGCCATTTCTGGCCTCACAGTCCTATCTTTTCAGAGCCAGAGAATGAAAGGGGAAAAAACAGCAGGGTCAGATGCCCCCTTTCAGAAGCAGCCTGCTGGCTGCCCTCCCTGCAGGGAGAGCACTCACTGCTGCTGGACTGGCAGGAGTCACGCAGACACTGAGCAGGGCAAAACCCCCAAGCTGGGTTGCAGCAGGGAGGGATCACAGCTCTGTTCAGAGACCCCTGTCCTTCAGGAATGATGAGTGGCCAGCATGGAGAGAGGCTGAGGTGCTATGCAGCAGCAGCCTCCAAGCTGGATCCTTCTTCTGCATGAGCTCTGCCCAGGCTTTGCACCACATGGAGATGCACTCCTTCTAATTTCAGATATTTGTTAGAGCTTTGAGTGAAAGGTAGAGCCTTCCTCTGTGAAAAGCACTGCAGGAAAGGAATTACAAAAGGCCATATCACTCCACAGGTTTGAACTGGGGAGAAAGGCAGAAAAGTGTGCTTATAATAATATGAAATATAGTGAAGCAGTTTGAAAGATGAGGAAAGATGGGTGAAAAATAGGAAAGTTGGAAGTTGTTGCTGGAACTCAAAGAAAAGAAACCTCTGTTCAAAAACAAAATGGTAGTCTGGAAAATGGAAAAAGTTTTAACAGAAGGTTCTGTAATGTCAGGAAAAGTCACATTTGAAAGCAGTTTTTTCTGAACTGATCAGAGCTCTTTGAATTTGCAGAGCTGTCACCTTCAAAAGGGCTCAATTCACTGCAATTAAATGACCTGAAGAATAGAGTAGTACTTAAAGTCAATTGCATTTCTGAAGAGCGATGCTGAAATGAGAAGCCCAGACGCTGTCAGCAAGTATTGAATAAAATGAATGAGACCTGAAGAAGCTGTATGACAAGAAGGTGAATTTGTGAAAGTAACTAAAACAGAAAGCGTCAGCTGAAGAGGCCTGTGTAAGAAAATACTCTGCCTCCTAATCAGAAAAAGAGTCTTTGAAATGGTTATTAAAATCAAAGGGCTCTTCTGTTAAGAATGCCTTTATCAAAATATCCATCAGGAAAAAAAATGTCCTGTAATGTTTAAGCTCTGGGCAAGTGCTGAAATGGTAAGCATAAAAGTACTTCATGGGAACAAAGTTGAGTGTTCCTAGATGCAGGATGACAGCCAGGCATGCTTTTCATGTGCAGTGGAAAGCTCTCCTGCAGCCTGTAGGACTGCCTTTGATGGCCTCTAAGTACAGTCAATAGACAGTTACCATGTATGGCTGGCTACCCTGACTATTTGAATATGAGCACTCTCAGCATAGAGGCAGTTTCCTCATACATTGCTTTCTTTTTCAGCCTATAGTTACGACTCTGTAGTCATACAGAGTTTTACAAATCAGGCATTAAAAGCAAATCAGTTTTAAAAATGCACAGTGGCCCCAAGAGATCAGTGCAGGCAATTTATCTGTTACTGTGAATATTCTGTGATGTCCCTTTCATAAACTGCTATTTCACTAGAATCACTTCAGGTCCATGAGTTTCAGGTGCATGCAGGGTGGGCTGGCTCACCTCTCCAACCTTGTTTCTGGTGACGAACAAACAAAGGATTACAGTTTATTAGGCCAGAAACTAAGAGGATAGAAGTCTCAAACTATCTTCAGCCTGTCCCTTCAGTTGAAAAAGTGTCATGATGCCCAGCTGTGCTGACCCTGCTATCCCAGGACTTGCTTCTCTAAGGAGCACAGAGAGAGTTCTGGGGCTGGGACATCCCCAAGCATGTTGTCAGGCAAATATTCTCATGGCAAGGAGCCCATGTCACACAGCAGTGTGTGAAGGGGAATGAAGAACCACTGCACCACGGTCTCTGTCTTTTCATTTTGCTAATCTAAAGCCACACCCTCTGTTTCCACCATGGGAACTTCACTCTGAAGCTGAGACACTGCAAGGCAATAAGCTTTGCTAACCAGTCAGTGTATTGTTTGGTTGTGATGAGCATGAATATGAAGAGATTTTTGGGTATTTCTGGCTGGATGCTGTGTGACTGAGAGTTAACAGGGAGGGTCTTCTCTGCTTGGAGAAAATGTTTTGGCTTTGCATGTTTATGCAAACAGATAAGAACAATACAAGAAAAAACAGAACTGTTCTTTTGGAACTACAGCCTCCTAACAGGTTTATGATTCCCCTATGTTCAACAATACTGGAGGTTTATTTTTTTGCATCTCCACAATAGATTTCACACACATTTTTTCACAATTATTGTGCTACATGCAAATTCTTTATTCTTCCCCAAACATCAGCCATTTATTTCCAATTACTTGGGCAATAAGCAGAATTATACTTCTGGGAAAGTATAGTAACTTTTCACCCTTTTGAAACCAAGGAGGTTTGACCTTGGAACTGTTTGGACAATATCTTGTGATCTCAGCGAATTGGCACAGAGTTGTTTTTCTTATCATCTGTATCAATCAGGTTTATCAGTAATACTTCTGCAACCATTTCCTCAACTTACTGTTCAAGAAGGACATGTTCAAGTAGCAGTGCTACTTGCAAGTCTGCCTCATGCTGTTTCTCATGTTTGGCACGGATAAACTCAGACAAGCAATTAGAAGAATGTTACTGTGAGTAAAAACTGGGAGAGTGGGTTCCTAAACCTTAGCATTCCCCAGAAACACAACCCACCTATTTTGGGGGTTTTTTCAGCTTTTTCTGGTTTTGATCATGAACTTTAGACTTGCAGATGGGATGTGGAGTGACACCAGCCTGAGGTCAAGCAGCGCAACACCACATTTTATGTATGTTTGTTGCTAAATTTTTTAACAGTCAGGCACTATGATTCCACAAATCTTGTATCTGTTATAAATGAGCTGTCTCCCCTGTCTTCCAGCATCAGATTCAATACCTTTAGTAACACCAGCTTCCACACCTGCCTCAGTAAGGCACCACCTGCCTAACTACCTGTCTCATCACTTCAGTCTCCTTTCTGACATTATTAGCCTTATTATATGTCTGACTTCTAAAAGTGGCCACCTGAGGCTTGTTCTCCTTTCAGTTGGCATAAAAGCACTTGGAGCAGAACCTCTCGGTGCAAGACATCAGCTAAATTCATGTAATTGGTTCATCGTAGTGGTTAAATAAAAGTGTCTGTGCATGCTAGAAAGCTTTTATGATTGTTTCTGAGTAGAATGGAAGCTTGAGTAGACTGCAAGCCAAGAACATTTTACAGGATACTTCTGCCCTACTTCCACGTTTTCATTATTTCTGCATGCCAATGGTTCTCAGACCATCTCAAAAGTCAAGTGCAATTTCACACATGCAGGTATGAAATGTGTGAGATTTGATGTATCTGTGCAGGTGAACTGACTCTAACTCACAGATGAAAATCAAAACATTCTTGTGGTGCATGCAGCAGCTCTGTTACACTATGATCAAGAAGCAATCTTGTGGTCCTGACAGATATGTAGGGGTCTCACCCTGCTGGAAATAATTTGGGGTTTTGATTTACACCTCCTTTCCTGGTTTTATCTTTCTTTTTCTTTTTTGCATGACTGAGAACACATGAAAGGTATCAAAGAGAACTGACCTTGTCTAAGTTATAATTTATTTTCCCCAAGATGTTCTTAGAGCAAATTATGCTTTCCCAATGTAACAATGAAAAAACCTTTCTCACTTTAGCACCCTATTGTTTTTCCTTCATAGGTGCTGCTATTGATATCTGCAGGGAAAGAACAGGAGTAACCCAGAAAAGGTAAATAATTTTCTCTCTACAGGTAATTTTTACATTGTCCTTGTCATGAAACCACTAATCTCTAAAAAATGGCCCTAAAATTTCCTTGGCCTTTGTAGCTATTGCTTCTTGATAATAGTTTGCCTTGTTTTTTGAAAATAATTTCATA
This sequence comes from Hypocryptadius cinnamomeus, assembly GCA_013400635.1. Taxonomy (NCBI): domain Eukaryota; kingdom Metazoa; phylum Chordata; class Aves; order Passeriformes; family Zosteropidae; genus Hypocryptadius; species Hypocryptadius cinnamomeus. The sequence continues at coordinate 10,881 of VYZP01000443.1, forward strand.
TAATCTTATTTCATATAAAATTCTCAACTGACTTGCTGACTTGCTTGTAACTTATAAAACTAATATATTCAC
>VYZP01000444.1:4565-27071 GCA_013400635.1 Hypocryptadius cinnamomeus
ACAAAAACCTCTCAGTGCAGACACCCGTAACAAAGAAAAGGCATTCCCACAAATAATTAGCTTTTCCCCCTTCTCTTAAAAAAGAAAATTAAAATTCAGTGAAAAACAGTCTGTGTCCAAACAATGTTTTAAGAACATAGAAGACCAAGTGCTAATGTGCCAATAGAAGGAATGAAATCCATAAGAAAAGGCAGCCGACTAGAACTGCCAGCCACACTCACACACTTAAGTCCACAATTCTGTTGTCTTGACTGTTCCATCTGGGTTTAGTCATACAGAACAAGAACAAAGCAATTTCAGCCTTTTCTAAACTCAATTTTTGCACTGGAAGGATTCCAGGTGACTTTGGACAGTAATCTCACTGCAATGAGAAATGTCAAGACTTTTCTATATCCAAGTGAACTCTAATACACCTTGGATGGTTGTAGGACTTCTGTATAACAATTAAAAGCTTCCCAATATTGTTCACTATAACTGGATCTATGGAAAAATACTTCACAGCTATTCCAACACTTGCTATCTGGCAAAACTTCTTTTTTGGTACCTCTCTCATTCATTTTTCCCTGTCACCTTTTACCTCTGACCCAGGGTGGAATTAAATTTCAGACCTAGTTTTATGTTGCTAGAAACAAGAAATTCTTAAGAACCAGGATAGCAACCAGACTGAAAAGAGTACGACAAAGCATTTGAACTTTCTGCTGTGGTGAGAACAAATTGCCTCTGTCATGCCTTTACCAAAACCTTCAACTAAGTACAACAGCAAATACCTGCTAGATGATACAACACATAACAAGATATTTAACCTCTATTTATCTCACCTTCCTTTGCTAACCAAGAGCTAAATGTCTAGGTGACTCATCTAGACCATCTTTAGTCAACTAAGAAGGGGTGAAAAATTTGCTTCACCCATCTTTAGATGACTCTTTCAGAAAAATACTTTTTAGAGATGCTTACTGAAAACTGCCTGAAGGGAGGTGAGTAAGCTCTCTAAACCAAACGTGTATCCTCCACACTTCCTAAGTGACACACTGAAAGTCTACCTGCATTAGAGATTTTTGATCTTATACATATGTCACTTCAATAAACTTCTCCAGATTTTATATTTAATGTGTTAAGAATTCAAATTCATTTAGTTAGCTATGTTTAATTCAAGCCTTTGGTTTTCATCAGCTCTTACCTGCAGTATCTACTGCCTTTTACATTAGCATTCTGTGTCGGGAAGCTGCACCCTATGACATTAAGGGTCTAAAAGTTTTATGACTGTATTCTGTAGCATTAAAATCAAAGAACCCAAATCAATGCTACAGATCACAGAATGCTTCATTGGGAGTTTCTCACCATTAAAAAAGCATGTCCTATGATCTATGTTGTAAATACACACTCAATCAATTTTTAAAACATATATTACCCTAAGTGTGTAGTGATGGTAATGGGAATGGCAAGGATGTCATGAGATATTCCTGCCCAAATGCCTCCCCTGAGTGGAAGATGTTTTATTGAACTGATATGTGAAACTACCAAAACAGTCATTACAAATACAGATACACACAGTTTGTTAGTTACAGCCAGACTTTTGTAGAACTGATGACTAAATTTATTGCCACTAAAAATGTTAAAAACTCATTCTGGAAAGCCAGCACTTCTATAATCCATAATAGTTCAGATCACATGATAAGAGACAACTTATCTCCATATAATCTTCCACACAGTGGCTTAAAAATACATTTTCCTTTGATAGATAAGGTAGTGGTTCAGCAGAATTCTAACTTTCTCCTGAAAATTTATTCAAACAAAATAATGAAGATCAGGCTGTTCTATTAGCCTTGATATTACATGTGATTACAGGTGATTTTTTTAGAATCAGATGAGAAAGCAGAAAAGAAAACCCAGCCCATAAGCCAGTCTGAATGAAAATACATCATACCATTTTGAATTCTCCTCTTCTGTTGCCAGGCACAGACATGTAAGGAATGAAAGCATGAGTGAAATACAGGGTGGGAAAGGCTGCTGATCCAACTGTTTAGCATTCAAAGGGCATGAAACAAAGAAGTGAAAAGGGTCTAAAGTTTCTGCATGCACCTGCAGCTCACTTGGTACTGCGCAGTGCTAGGCTGATACAACTTAAACTAACATTTTAGGGTAATGTGGAGTTCAATTGTACTTTAAGTGGAGAGGGCTCCTCTAGGAATTAGAAGAATCAATTACTGCAGATTAGGCACAGCAGATATAACTTTTGTGTGAACGTTTAATTTGAAACCAATAGGTTCGGGCCTCAGTAGAAAAGCATGCACTTCGGAACTCTGACTTTAAACAGAAAATTTTTCACTGAGATTCTTTATCACGTTGCCTTCCTACCCACTCCTTTCTTTTAGTTACTACTACCACCAAGTTATAATGCTAAGACACCTGCAACACCAGCAATCATGCAGAACTACATAATCCTGTTCAGAAAAAAAACAGCACAATAAATTTAGACAAATGTTACCAGAAAATCTTTGCTTCTTCAACTAATGTAAACATCCTGTAGTAATGTTTCCAGTTCTGCTTTAAGAAGAAAATGGGAACTGGATGGAAAAAAAAATCAAGATGCCTAAATTACTCAGGGAACTGTTTCATTTTCAGATGTAATACAAGCTATTTGGTCAGGGAGGTGCTTTGGAAAATATTTTTCCCTATACTTGTGCCATGTCCATTGATAACAAATAGTAGTTACTGATAATCAAGAAATATAAACAGGAATAAAACACTGGCAAAACTTAGCTGCCAGGTCTCAAATTTCCTAGAAGGAAATGAAACCTCTTTCTGACTTAGAAGAGAGTTCCTGATGCAGCATCCCATGTATCAATCCTGTCTGTGAACAAAAGTGCAACACAACGTCTGACCTCCTGACTTTGGTGGGGGATGTGCATGTTGAAAAACAGATTAGAGATCTGCTGTTCAGGCCAGGCTTGGATTTACAGGGATTTGGTGGCAGTGAGAAGAGGGGAATAAGGTGGTAATGGCTGGCTGAGAAAGCTGTAACACCGCTCAATTCACAGTGCAGGTGAAGATAAATCTGCAGCACACAGCAAGTATGGTTTTTCTGCCTTCTTAAAACAAAAAGTTTGTATCAGGTTCTATTAATGCCAGCTGGACACCATCACAAAGGTTTCCAAGCTTATAGTTCACCAGGTTGAGTAAGAAGAATTGCAGCCTGTTGTGGATTTTATTTACATGGGGATTTATACAGCTAATTTCTTTCCTCTCACGCAATAAGATCACTCATAGCAGCTCAGAAATGTCTAATGAAAAGAGAAATAGTGTATCTGATTCCAGTCATGCTGTTCTAAGAGAATTAATCGGAGTCGTCATTACCTTAAACACTTCCATTCAGAGTGGGTTTTATGATGAGCTCAAGAAAAGTAAATGCTGTTTCAAACAGGTACCTCTATATATTAAATCAAATAAATGAATGATAAAGTGCTGGCACTTTTTGGCTGTAATCCTGTTATTGCTTAGAGCCATTTCTAATGCAAATGAAGAATGATGTAGCAGAGCTATTTAGCAATTTTCTTTGATGGGCAATGTTAACTGCTGGGAAGTGGCAGGAAAGCAACTGCTTGAATATGGAGTTCTTCAACATGTCTTGTAATATTCCTTCCCAAATCTAATGATCACCCCTCCCTCCTGCAATGTGTTATCTTTAAACAAGGCTGTGCTGAGCAATACAAGTCTATCTTTGCACAGAGGCCAAGACACAACAGATAGGTCTAGTCATACAAAATTTTAGGAAACATAGAATTTCTAGTGAATTCTTTTAAGAAATCTCAGTTCTTTCTTTCTGCCTATACAAATGCACTTGGTCATCACTTGGTCACCCAGGACTCCCTCCCATTTAAGCATGACCTTGCACAGGTAAGAATAAACACTTGTGCCTTGTGAGTGTCAGGGTAGTGCATCGGAGACAACTGGGAACCCTGACTGAAGGGTACTTTCATAGCTCTGCCACAGACTTGCAGGATGATACCTCTGTGCAACTTGACAAATTACTCCCTGCATGAGTTTTACAATCAGGAAAATGGGAAAATTAAAGCTGATTTAACGTCCTGCAGTGCTTTAAGGTCTGTGGATGATACGCACTATGAAATGCTAAATAATATTAATGAAACCTAACACTGACTTCAATCTTGGGAAGAAAGATAGGCTTGGGAACTGTCCCTCTATTTAATAAAACATTACATAGGGCCAGTAGGAGGTTGTCATCAAGAAGAGCATACATACCAAATGTGGTAGATTATATGGCTACTGTAAATTCAAGCATAGAAAACTTCTTCAGAGACTGCAAACTATCAGGACCATGTGAAATGGTGCATAAACATCAGCTTTAAAATGGAATAGCATGTTCTCTCTTCAGGATATATACAGGGAAACAATAAGCCACATCTAACCTCAATTTCTTGGGCTTCATTGATGTCTGTGTCATAAATATGAGATGTGGCACTGACTGGAAATCCCAAGCTAGTGGGATGCAACATTGCTGGCTGCAGCCCAGATTCCAGGCGTTCAGACCCAGAAACACAACATCAGGAGTGACGTGCCACAGAGAGGTGGCAAGAAAAAAAGACCAGACCCCCCATCTTCTTAGTGACCCCAGCACACTGAGCAGCCACCCTCTCATACTGCAGGTGTGGTCCTTGGGAGAGAGTGTCCCTGGGGCACTCAGAGACACCCAAACACACCTTCCCCAGCCTCAGCACACACTGCTACATATCTGGGGGGAAAGTATTTATACTGCAGTGTCCTTGGGAAATATGAAACATCCTGAAGTGAATGAAAACATCAATAAAGCCATTTCCACTAGGACAACAGGTCTGGAAAACTGGGCAGACCTTGCTGAAGAAAATGGCCAAGAAAAAAACAACAATTCAGAAAGATGTTTTCCAGTCAGGCTGGCCAGGCTTGAAGGATGCTAACCAGCATTTTTGCAGCACTACATTTTTGCTGAGACTTTTCCTTCTGAAGAATGACTTCGGAAATGGAGAAGCAGAGCTTGCTGAGATCCATATGTTGCCGTAAGAAGAGTTGTAACTGAGCATTTTCCACAAGACTGGGCAGGGCAATCTGTCCTCAAAGGGCATATTTACAGGAAATCATCAAAGATAAATTTGTGGTTTCCATGTTCCTGATTGGAGCAGATGATTGGTATTGCAGGTCCTCAGGTTTCCTGCTGTTTTCAATACTTTGCACTTTAAACCTGTCTTACAACTGACTTTGGTCTTTTTTTTTTTTTTATTTATTAAAAACACTTCCATCCATTTAACTAGGTGATGCTTTCACAGCCCTTTGAAGTTGTAAAGCACTGCAAATTTAGAAACTGTTCTTAATAATCACTTGGACAAATGGATGCAGAAAATTGCATATTGATGGAAGGAGTTTATGTTCTTTGCAGTCAAATATTTCCTCACTTGTTTCATGCAAAATTGCTTGGCCAAACAGATTTTCCCAAGGCTCTCTCAATAATGAATGTAACTTTCTTTTGTTTCTGGCTCTTCTCCGAACCCATCAGGAAAGGGTAAAGCCTAATGACACAGGTCTGTTGCCTCCTGTAACCCTCTGGGACTGTTTTCTCTAATGTGATTGTTTGAAAATCAGCAGTTTTCTGCCAGGAAATAAAATAAGCCACTTTCCTTCCAAGTAACACTGAAAAAAATCTGAATGCCACAGAGCCTGCTCACTCATGCAACATTAATTTTTAAAAGAATCAATTCTGTAATCTTTCAATTATGGTTTTTTATAATGATAATAATCACTGTGAAATCAAGGGTTTTTTCCACTGCTAGAGCTGGTGGCTGTCATCAAACCACTTTCAGCAATGCTGAAAACACCTGGACTAATAAACCAGGCATAATTTATTTATACTTTAGTTTTACTTATTTAGAAATGTATTAAGCACCAATTCCCTTAGCAGTTGGTGATGTTACAAAAACCAAAAGCAAATAAATTATAACTATCGACCTAAAAGTCACTGCCAGGCTGGCTATCTTGTACATTTGTAATAGAAAAGTGCTTACAAAAAGCAAGGCTCATGCACTCTGCTCACTGCCAGCACGTGAATAAAGTCTCTGTGTGAACACTCCTGTGCTGGGAGCCCACAGAAAGGCTGCCCAGCCCCAGATCCCTTTGCTTTTCACTTGGAGATCACACTGTGCTGGGTGGTTGGCACACTTGAGAGCAGTTGTGAAAGCTCCTTTATTCACATATATAAAAACTGCCTTATAACAGCTTTAAGCCTTAATCAATGCTCACATATGCAGAGCTACATACCTGTGTGACAGGGAACATGCACTGTTCATACAGCAGGTCAGGCCAGGGCTTAGCATTTAACAGCAGGAGCACAATGAGTTTATATTATGTTCACATTTTACAATAAAAAGTGTACAGAAAAATCACTTGTTTCTGATCAAAATCTGAGCTCCCTGCTGTTTTAATTCCTGTAACCAACAATCATCAATAAATAATCATGCACAGCTTCTACGCCCCACTGTGATATTTTGGTTTTGTTTTAAGAACTGGATGTACTGAGTTGAGATCTGCAGTTCCAGACCTGCAGACTTTCAGGTGCTCTGCACCAGGATTCAAGTGAATGAGGAAGCACAAGGGCAAGGGCAAGGGCACAGAGGGAAAAGCTGCTCTTCATCAGATACCTTGCAGGTCTGTGAGCTGTTTTAAAAGAGATTGTGTTGAAAATGGGAGGTGTGTTTAAGGCAATACGTTTTACAATAAAAGGACAAAAGGCTGAAAGAAGAAAGCTGCATGGATGACATAGTTACAAACAATGAGGCAGAAATAAAAGAGGAAAAAATGTCCAAAATATCGGTAAAAATTTCAGAAAAGGAAAAAATATTTAAAGAAAAGAAAGGAACAATAGAGAAACAAGTATCCCATTGGGAAGAGTGTGGCCAGCAGGCTGAGAGTGATGATCCTCCCCCTCTTAGCCCTGGTGAGGCACATCAGAAGTACTGTCTCCAGTTCTGGCCTCCTCAATATAAGAAAGACAAAGAGCTGCTGGAGAAGGTCCAGCAGAGGTCACATGGGGGTCTGGAGCATCTCTCTTGTGAGGGGAGACTGTGGGAGCTGGACCTGTTTAGTCTGGACAAGAGAAGACTGAGAGGGGATCTCATTAATTATATAAATATCTCAAAAGTGGGCGACTTTTTCAGTGGAGCCCAGGAACAGGGCAGAGGAAGGAGCAATGGCCATAAACTAAGACAAAAGAAGTTTCATATAAACATGAGGAACGAGTTCTTTACACTGTGGGTGGCAGAGCACTGGAACAGCTGCCCAGGGAAGCCGTGGAGTCTCCATCACAGGAGACATTGCAAACGCAGCTGGGCGTGTTGCTGTATAACCTGCTCTGGTACCCCCGCCCTGGCAAGGGGGTTGGACACGATGATCTCCAGATCGGCCTCCCAACGCTAACAATCGTGTGATTCTGTGATCAGGAAGTGTAAGAGAAGCATGGAGAAGAAAGGGTTTGTGAGCAAAACACAGCGACAACATTACAGCTTGTGATTTGAGTTAGCTAATCCAAATGGAAGAGTCTGAGACAGGTGGAAGAGAAGGCTTGAAAGTTGAAATTATTTGGGACCAGGCCTGAAGACTCACAGACAAGGTGTGCCTTAGTATGCACTGAGCTGTCCTGGCATTCAAATAAATCCTCAGACAGTAACCCTAAAACACTCTGAGCACCCTAAAACCATGCACACTGTGGCTCACAAACTCAACCCACCATTGAGCTCACTGGAACATAAATTAATTAAATATCATGCAATTATACCAAAGAGATTTTCTATTGATGTAATTTCGTATAATACCTAGTAAAAGCAATACAATTATACTTTGTAACTGCTTAATTAATAGCTCTTAATTCTGTTCTGGAGTGAAATGGATTAGATTACATAATTCTCACCTCCATGAATTTGGCATTTAAAGGTAACATACAAAAAAAAAGTTTAAAAAATATGCAAAATATTGAAAAGTGGAAGACAATCTTTGCTGCATCTTTAAAATTCAGTGTAGTATGATCTGTATATAAAAACATCAAAATGTCTTAATTCTAATTAGTCTTATTTCCATTAAGATAATTTGGGAGCTCTATCTATGCATTCCTGAACTAAACATTCTTCACTCAGAGCTTAGTATCCTAACATACAAAATGAGAGATTTCTCTATCCATGCTGAAGCCCAGTTTTGCTATTTGTTCTTGCATGTTTCACCCTGGATACAACAGAAAAGAAACTTGCTCTGGATACAACAGAAAAGAAACTGCCTGACAATACTTTGATTCAGTATTGTAGACAATACTGAATCAAAACTGCCACAGATGGTAGGTAATGTACCTGTTTGACATTTCTCATTCACCCAAAGAGAGACAGTATTCTACTGACTGACTTGATGTCAAGCTGCCTTCATTTTTCTAACACTTCGAACCTGAAGAAACTAAATTTATTTTTAAATTTATGTTCACCATAGTCATGTTGCAAATTTGACTCCCTCTGATAACTTAGTTTCAAAAATGTTCTTTGTGAAGACTATGTGTAACATTTGATAAAAAAACCCATGCAACTATTGGTCTTAAAACAGTAATTTGCAGCACATAGAGAGTGGACACAGACTTAGTACTGAGGCATGCCAATCTACAATTCTGTGCAAAATGTTCTCTTTATGGGAAGAGCAAAAGTAATGTAAAATGTAATTAGATATAATCTTTCCTGTTTTCATTAGCTATTAACTTTATGCAAAGATAAACTAAAGCATAATGAGTCCTTTCATTATCACATAATTGTTATTTTAATGGTTGCATTACTAGCAATAGAATACTATACATCCACCTCTCATATTAGTGGGCAATTACTTTGAAACTTCATATTATAATCCACCCACAAAGACCAATGTATTAATGCCACAGTTTCAGAGTAATGATGACCATGGTTTTGAAATCAGCATGATAGCCTCAAGGAAAAATGTAAAGTAATAATGAAGAAAATGTTTATATTACTTGCCAGTCTCAGGCCTGGAATGCAGACCAAAGAAGTTTAAGGAAAACATGTGGAACTTCTCTTGCTTGTGCTACCCTGAAACAGGTCAAATTTATATGACACCAATGGTGATTATTTCAAAAACAAAGGAAAACCAGCAAGTGATCCAAAATTAGGAGCTTGGAAGGGAAACTGGAATAAGCCTTCCCTCAATGTATGATTTCTAAGTACCATCCTAAACCATATCCAGAAATAGTGCCTGAAATCCTATGTTCCCCACTGATAAATACTGAATTTGCTTTAGCTACTCCTCCATTCATTGCCTTCCTTCTAACCAAGCAAAGCAGCGTAGCTTGGCAGGAAGTGATTGGACAGATCTAAGTAGTACATAAAGCTTGAGGATACCCTGGGGATGTCCTCTGTAAAGTTAAACAAAGTTTCATATCCAAAAGGCATTCCATGAGCAAGACTCAAAATACCTCTAGGAGTGTGAAGGGATGGGATGTCACTGCAGCTGAGAGTCCCTGGCACATTCTGTACAGTGAAGCTGAAATCCAACTCTCCTGAACACTGTGCATTCTTGGAAGGGGAGGTAAAGGCAATTTCAGACCATGAAATTAGCCCCAAGGAGTTAAGGACCACTGCCTGCTTCTACTCCCAAACACAAAACATATTTCAACAGTGTCATCACTTATATAAAATCAGAGCAGCACAAACAGAGTGAGAGAAAATCCACAACCACTGAGCTCTGGCAAAGACACAATTCTCCCTTGATAAAAGAAAAAGCTACAAATGACCAGCACTAGTCACATTTCCTAAAGGGCTAGAAAGGTGTGTGAAGAATGCTGAAATGCATGGACAGAGAATATTGATAATATATGAAATAATACTTGAAAAGAAAGGAAACTAAAAATCTTCTTTTAGAGGAATACTGTTTTGCACATACTCTTTAGATTATTTTCTTTTCCTGATATTTTGATTGATTTTAAAATGTCAAGAGACTACTGCTGATTTCATATAGAAGGAAATGCAGTAACATAACCATGTTTGGCTGAAAACAGGTTATAGGGCAGCAGAAATCTGTTCCAATCTGCACTTCCAGACCATTCCAACCCCAAATTAGGACTGTATGAGATTGAAATGCCTTCATGGTAAGCATACAATATTCAAAAAGCCCTATGGGCATGAACTTCTGCACAGCAATAGCTTCTGCTTTCCCCCAGTGTCCTTTTCTCTCAGAGCAGTCAGGTTGTAAAAAGGGGGACAAATATCCTTTGCCTCAAAAAGGTATTTTGAGACTTAAGCGATACCTGCAACATTTCTCAGAAATGGTCTCATGGAAAATATTTAGGACACTTTTTGGAGACAGAAGTACTAGAAAATCTAATGAATTTATTCAAGAAAAATTCTGAAACATATGGAGAGCAAACTGAACACAGAGCACATATTTCTGACATTTATCTTTGTTTTTATTGTTAAGATAAAAGCATGCTGTTTGTTTTTTAGAATTTCATCTGCTAACTCTTTCCTTTCTCTGACTTTTTCTACACTAGTGACATCATCTGCAGCAATTTTTAAAGCTTTGCAGAAAATCCTGTGCTCTGAAAGTTTTAATGAATCATGTAGAGAATGTCATTAGACAGGGAGTTTATGCCCCCTTTCTGTACATTGTAGGACTAGAGCAGAGAGGATATGCGTGACGGGACAACTTGATTTAAATAAAAAACCAAAAAACCAAAGAAAAAGAACTCTAAATTTAAGGATGGGACACCAACAAGAAACTTGTAAAGAACAAATATGAGCAGTTAAAAACCTTTTCTTCTACTGCAATTGCATGTTTACTGAATTCTAATGCACCAGACAGGGCTGCTCAGGTTCTGAGTGGTGTCTCTGGTAAGCGGTCCCAGCTGTACTGAATGCTCCCACAATCAGGAATTGCTTACAAAATCTTGAAAATAGAACAGCTGAATCTTTGAACATCTATATAAAAAATTATTTCCCTTCAAACACAAACTAAGCCCCATGCTGGTCAATATCTGAGACTTCACACAAACTGTACGAAGACATAAGATTGAAGATTCATAATAAATCCCCACTCTTAGTGTTATGTTTTTCCGGACTGTTGAAAGTTCCAAAACCTGCTGAAGATGTGAATCTCTGAGAAAAATTGTACATGCTGCTCTTGTGCATGTTACTCTTCAAATGCAGAGCTGCCTCATGGTTAAAAGCTCAGAGAAGTTGAGCATCATGGGAACTGTGTAGGAGTGATTGTTTTCTAAATACAGGTTGTAGGATATCCCAATAGCACATCAGGCTCCCCAAGAAGCACTGTTATGAATCCTGAGTCACCTTCAAAGGCATGTGCTATAGATCCATGTATTTGAACAGTTTCACTGTCCTGAAATTGCAGCCTAAATTCTTTATGTGGATAACAGATACAGAAATAAAAAAATGTAGAACATCTGCTTTGTTTTCATCTGGGTAAAAATACATATTGAAGATGTGCACAAGCAAGCACCTAGTTAACAATGAGTTCTAAATTAACATAGTGAGTCACAAAAATTCCCATTTCCCCTTAGTTTTCCTCCTACCTATGAGTTCTCACACAGGCTTGACTTCTTACAAATTGAATTTCCCATACTTGAATGTAAGTTCAGGCTAAACTTTTTCTACTTTCAAACAGATTTTCTTTTGCTGTGTTGTTTACTTGTACAAAGCTTTGAGATGACAATCCCTTCTAAATATTCTGTGAGATATGTATCAGAGTTCTTATACATCTTTTCTTACAAAAGTAGTTTCTAAATAAATTTGACTAGCTAGTGGGTGGATAGATGTACAGAAACTCTTCTCTATCCAAAGCAAGAAATTATTGTAGAGTCTTATTCCCTGTCTCACAAAGTTGCTATCCTCACTTGAGCAGCAGTTCTGTAGCACAAACCTCTCAGTGCATCTCATGCAGTTTGACTGCAGTATTTTTTTTCACTTAGCACCATAAATTCAGCTCAGAGGTCTTTAGGGAAACCCCACAGTTACCAGCAATCAAGAGGTATCACACTTAAGCAACAGCAACATTACATTTATCTTCTAACCTGTTTAATATCTCTTAGAAAATAATTGCTGTGTGACAACAGGTAATAAGTATAGATTTCAATGGTAATCACTCTGTGTTTTTCAAGACAGTTACTTCACCTGGCAGCAAGGCTGAATTTTAAAAAATAGATTGATTTATCTTTTTTGTTTAAAAAAGTCTAGATTTTAAAAAAATTATTTCTAGTCCTTCAAAATTTTAAGCTCCTTTAGGAACATCAAGATCTATTTTATACACTGTGATCTGAGAAGTGAAAAACATTGAACTATGGAAGATGAACACCAAAGGCTTCATTCAAAATCTATGCTTCTGCTAATTTTTCTCTCAAATACTTCTTTCCTTTGCAACCATAAAATATTCTCACCACTAGCAGCAAAACTGGAAGCCCTGCAATCCAGGACGCTACCAGGATTGCCAGCATGAGTCACTGACTTACATCATCCTTTCCAAAGGTGGATGTTCATGGGATGTGAGAATGTCCCTTCCAACTCAACAGGATATGCTGAGTTGGAAGAGACCCTCAAGGACCGAATCCAGAATCCCATCCATATGCACAGTTCCTTCTGAGAGGTGTCAGCAATTCTCTCACAACAATAAAAGCTGCAGAGTATTTAAAGCACAGGATGAAAAAGGTGTGCATAGGGCTATACCAACCACTGTGTAAAGATTTAACATACGGTTCATCAGAAGCAGAAAACAGATCCCGTGGCACTTAATGAAGACTTGATAATTTAGAAGACATAGATGGATAAATTCAAAGAACATGTGAAAATGCACAATGATAGAGTAGATCCTGATTATGTATTCCTTGTCTTTAATCATTAATTAAAAAGAAACAACTCCATGGCTATAGTCAGCAACCACTGCAGAATCAATAGGTCTCTAAGCTCACACCAATCTATATGCAGCCACAGCTCCATCACAAAATAATAGCTAATATTGATATTTTTTAATAAAGTTTCACTTCACTGTGTAATTAGTGTAATGTAGTAGGAGCTGTGTTCCTTAACAGAAGTGCTGGTGCTTTGAGCAGCATTTACTGGCATGTTAATAAAGAACGGACTTCTTCTATTGAGTTCCATCTGCCTAATAGAGAAAAGTGTTCATCTTAATTAGGAAAATCTTCATAAAGAATATAAATGGAGTTACTAATGGGCTGCAAGGAATAAATGCAGAACACTCAGGAACAACTGGTGTTTTACCAGGAAATGGAAGAGTGGATATAAACCCCCAAACAGTTGTTAACCATCTGATGATTGACCACAAATAGCAATAGATGCTGAGGTTTTAAGTGTTTTATAATGAAAAATCTATTTATTTCATTAAGGTTTCATGCTTTAGACCCTTGTTTTTTCAGGTAATAAAGCAGTCTTGACTGACAATGAAACTATTTAAACCCTCTATGAATTAAGATGGACAAATCCATTAGCATTTTTTGAAGGAATTACTTTATAAAAAGAAAGAATGGAAGCGCCAAGCAATAGGTCAAGAAAGATCCACTGTCAAGTACTCGAAAAACAGTCACTGTATCAAACATGTATTTTTGGGGTTGCTGAGATGCTCACGGGCATTTGAGAACCTTTTGCTGACTTTATTGGTGCAGCAGCAGATATTACATCACCATGATAAAGACTCCAGCAATCTGTAAACTACAATTAATCTTTGTCCTTAAAAATGTTCCAACAGGCATAATACATTTCCTGTCAGTCTAAATCAGTTTTTTCATGCTTTTCTTCCTAAAGTTCTGTAATTTAAAGACACTGATATTCCCTAACTCTGCTCATTTTCTATTCAAAATGAAATTAACTTTTACTCATCTTCCAAAAATGTCTTTTTTTAAAATCACATTAATACAAAGTACCGATGGGACATACTTCCCAAGTGCCAAAATTTAACTCTCTGAGCCATACTTAGTGTCAATGCTCACAGCTTCCCAAGGAAAAACTGCTTTCTGCAAATTTTAAGCAACACTAGCTATCTTTTCTATTTCCTCTGAATAACTTTGATAGAGAAACTATCATATATGATAGAGAAAATACACATATGAAAGCAAGTCCGAAAATGAAAATATCATTACTACAGTATTTCATTCAAGCCAACAACCAGAAACACAGCATAAAACTCCGATATTCTGGACACTGACAGCTTTACTGCCTCAATTCAGAGAGAATATCACCAAACAATAGAACTTGCAGCTACTTGAACCTCAGAGAATGTAATTTCATTTATTCATTTCAATGACATTTTTACTAGACTATAGCTTCATGTAGATTAGTCAGACACATGAAAAACCACATATTAGCTGAGGTGAAGCTGTGATGACTGCAGTTGTCTTAACAGTGTCAATCCAAACTTCAGATTAATGTAATTTGCTAGCTCTAAATGACAGAGATATAATATAGATCTCGTATATCACCAAAGTAATAAATAATTAGTGAGCAGAACTGAGTAAAATGGCAGCTCAAACACAACCCCAAATTTTGAATCTTGATGCAGAAGTCAGCGATCAGAATGATACATCTTTCTGCCTTGAATGATAAAACAGCTTTCTCACAACCTAACACATAGCACCATCTGGCATGAACTGAGGAAACTAAGAACTTCTGGAAGAGAAGCACAAAAGCAATTTTGTTTCTTCAGAATTCTCCAAGACATCATCAGAAGTCTTTCAGAAACAGTCATTTGACTGCAAATGTGGCTCAGTGAACCTGCCTCCTGAAGACACATGTGTGTAGCTATAATCTTTACAAAATGTTGTTGAATTGAACTGATTGTGTATGGGATGGGCACTGCCAGAGTTAACACAGTGCACATGGAAAGTCCTCTGTCTACCAAGCTGGCTGGTTTTCCAAACACCATCTCACATCTCTTACTGGGAATTTCAGGAGCTCAGGATACATTTCTCCAGCAGAGCCCAGCAGGCTCTTTTCAGTAGTTACCCACAAGAAGAGTGACTATAAACACCCAGTTAAGCTGTTCTTTGAGCAGCACCAGCCCATCAGCACCAGCCGTTTGCTGGGGCTGGACATCTCCCGTGTGCAGTGGGACAGAGGGCTCTGAGCCCCCTGCCAGCCCCCAGGGGGACGTGGGGCTGGGCCCTCACAGGCACTGCTGGGAGCTGCAGTGCCCAGGGGTTGGCCCAAGATGCTTGTGGTAGAAACACAAATGGAGCTTCCTGCAGCCCAGGAAACATCAGACTGCTCTGCTGATATCAGCACAAATTTATTGTAGCATTGCTTGCTGAAAGTGACTTTTAACGCAGACTGTTTTCTAAATGATCCTTAAAAGACACTCCTTTCTTTCTCATCACCTTCACCTAAGGCAAGAACATCCAGTAGCATTGATCTATTTGCTGCTAGTTTTCATTAATTTTACCCTCCCTAAGGGTGGTGAAGCTTTGGTGCCAGCTAATTAAAACCTATTTAGGGATGCTCAGTACACTTTATCAGACCAGAATTAGCTTTGGTGCTTTAATGAAGACTACAATTTTCTCTGTTATTACCAATTAAATGTTATTATATCATATTGCATTATATTTGTATTGCATGGCAGAGATATAGATGGCTTTAGAACCACTTATCTGGATTGAGGTACATACAAAGATGGAACATTTACTACTTATCTAATATCTCTTTAAATCCTTTCACTTGAGTAAATATATATATAATACACCAGCACATTAGTGAAGTACTGGAAGAAGCTGCCAGCTTTATGCTCCCTCTAGGGAAGTACCAAGTAAAATGCATTAATGAAAAATTGTGAATGTCTGGTAATGAATATTATTTATGTACAACAATTATTCAAAGTGGATGAGCATTCACCACCTTGAACTCGACTGCTTCCCTAACAAATACTCTCAGAAAGAACATATGTTCCCCAGATTCTTAACACTCATGCAAGGTTAATTACCCAGTGCGGACAGCCCATATCAGAGGATGTTTTGTACTACTGTAGAATTAAAAAATGCATTACAAAATAAAAAATACTGTTTTCTCAAAGTTACTCAGAGGCAATTTTTGTGTCTTCCATGCATCGGTAATAAATCATTCGTCAATACCAAAACTGTGGATTTTGGATCTTCACTCAGTGAAGTCAGGGATAAAGCTCCCATGTCAGCACTGCAGGACCAGAGCTTTCCTGCAGTAGAGAAGTGACTGCAGCACCTACCTGTTAGCTGCTTCTCACAAAATCATTTAAAAACTTGAGCACCACAAGGATGAAACTGCTGAAAAGTCCCACTAATTACCTAAAAAGATTGTACATCAAAGAGTAGAAACAGAAAACTCATTAAAGGCTCGACAGACTAGAAATCTGCTGCAATCTTACTATGCATTATAGCATACACTGTACAGAAAGACAGTATTTTAGGATTAAACTAAAATAGATGTAGTTTCAATTCACTCAGTACATTTTTAAAAATGAGTTGAAATTGGTTTCTTTCCAGAATTTTTGCTGCAAACATGTCGAACCAGACCTCTGTTCAATCTAATATTCCAAGCAAGGGTTGATGTTTCTCTGAGGAACTGAAGGAATATTTGGCTGAGGAACCTGAGTCTGTCTCAGCATCGTAATAGCCTGGCACAATGTGTGAAAGTATTTTCATCACCCACAAATCTCCTGTGCTCTCTATTTACTGCTTCCACAAATGCCACATACCTCTTAACAGTCTCATGACCCTCCCTAGAAACAGAAGACAGGTCCTGCAAATTGAAGATGTTACAGAAAATAAAACAGTTTCCAAACTGAAGTCCCTGATTACTAGGGAGCTGCAAGATGTTTTCTTGAGATACAGAAGGCGTTGACTGGTGATGCATCAATCATTTCCCTTGGTTTCGCATGACAAAATCACTAAATGATGTTAAAAACATCACTAAGTATTTGATGTGGAAAAGCAGGATTAAAAATCAAAGTTTCAGTAGATACAAGGATGTTACCTCGTTGCCACTGTGAGAAGTGGTGGGTTTTCCCTTGGTGTCAAAGGGATGCACATGCACAAACAACGTGAAGGGTCATGACACAGGCTCATAAAAATTTATTGCTGTTGCAATGCAAAACTTAAGGAAAAAGAACATGGGCCATTTTGACATTAGGTTGCTTAAGAACTTTGTTATAAGCTCTGAGAGAAGTTCAATCTGTTTTTTACATGAAAAGAAGCATTTGTATTGTGTTAATTGCGTAACTATAAAAACCTGAGATGTGTTAATTTGTTGAAGAGGAATGGATTAGGCTGGAGAGAAGGATACTTTGACATTGAATGATGAGATGTCCTTTCATAGGAAAAAGAGGATATTTTTTCAAGGTCTAATTTCACAATAAGGATTTTGATGAAGTAATGTAAAGTCGCTGTGACCTGACTGACTCATAAACAAATTTATGTACAGCAATACAATAATGTACCCGTTAGCTTGATTAATATGTAAACAGGATGACTTGGATTATTAAAGGTCATTTTACAAAAAGGGATCTTGTGTATTTATTAGCCTCTGGTTATCAGTTTGCTCAGTGAGACTAAAGAAGCCATGATAACCTTGACACCTTTTTGAGATACATGAGCTCCCTCCAACTCCAGAACCACAGCAGCAACATGTGCACTTGGTGAACAGGGGCAGGCTCCTCCTTATGCTCTAACAGTTTGAAAAATAGGAAAAATCAACTGTCACCAAGTTCTGACAGTTTAATAACATAGTGAAACAAGTACGTTTGAGATAACAAGCTTTTCTACTTCAAAAGCTAAGTCAAAATTTCAGACTATGTTAAGCTGTTTGTGAAAACCTGTATCTTTAATTTGGTCAGAATAGCAACAGTCTTACAACCTCAAATTCATGATGCACAAATTTAAAAATTACTATTAATGCACAGCAGTGATCTGGAAACTCCTTCCTAGTTACCTCAAGTGAGTATGTGTGACGGGTGCTTTTCCATGCCAAAACACAGATGACCTGAATTTTTGCAGCTTGGTTACAAATTCTTGAAATTTGTGGTCTTAATTCCACAAATCCAGTTTCTGCTTTGAACATGCTAGCCCAAACAGTCCTCACACCTTCACCTCTTGCAGCCTCACTTGAGTAGCATAAATACACATTATCAAGCATAGAAAATAGAATTTCAGCATAATGGTAAAAACCTAAATCTATTCCAGTACGTCTGATAACCCATTTTCACCAAGAAACAGAAATAACGCATAACACTGAGGTCTGTGTTTGAAGAAAAGCTACAGTGAATCTCAATACAGAAGAAAATGCAATATCCAGAATTATCCTGAGGTTGTGCATTTGGAAATGTTGTTTGTGTAGGATTATCCTCTTCAAATAAAATGTCAATTTAATCAATAGTAAATTGAGCTGAAAACAACACACAGCTTTGAAAACATTTCAGGAAGACATCCAATATTTTTGGGATTCAAGCCAACAGCAATGGAATGAACAGAAGGTAGCGTAGGTGGGGTAAATAGGGCCTAGCTGCTGCTTCATCAAGTGCTTATAACAGTCAAACCCATATAACAATCCATTACAAACATATCTGGGGACTCATTTAGTAGCTGACATCCCGCATGGACTTTTCTCCCGTATCTTTTGTCAAACATTATAATTGTTCCTCACGTTTAAGACTCACCGGTCCTTTCCCGTCTCCCTCTTAAACACCGCATCGCAGTAACTCATGCGCTTCTCTGTTGTCACGTAGATTTTGGCAGTTGGGTAGCTGTCAACAGTTTTCTTCAGCATGTTGTACACAATGCCATTTCCATCCCTCCTCATGTTTCGAAAAGGACCCCAGATCACATAAACGGTGTTGTTGGTTTCTTTGAAAAAGTAGTCGGGATTCTTGAGCAGGAGAGGCACACTTGTGTGAGAGACCACTCTCACAGTTGTCCTCTTCCCAACGTCTTCCTCATAGCCCTTGGTGGGAGCATTGTTCATCCTCCATATGCAAGAGGACTTGTCTATCTCAGTGCCCACTCTCTGGCCAGCCATCTGTCCCGAGTTTGAAACAATGGCACAGAGGTCACAGTCAAGTTGTAGAGGCTGGAAGACAGGAAACCACAATTTATATTGCAAGTTGTTCTCTGTAGAACATGAAGACTGAAAATTCAGTTAAAAGAAAAACAGGTACAGTACAACAAATGGGTAGCAATGCTTCTCTTTAAAAAAACAAAGCCACAATCCCCATCTGGCAGAGCTGCTCAAAAACTCTATCACTACAAATGCAAATCTTTTCAGTGAAATAGGCAGTTCCAATCTTTGCCTTTGTTCCCACCTTGCAAAGTCAACTATACAAATAATAATTCCTTTTTTCCCTCTAAATGTTATTCTTTTCACTAAAAAAACAAGGAAATAAAGAAATAGTGGAAAGCAATATTTAGATCAATGGCTTTTCCTTTAACAAGGTGTTGTTAGCAATAGGAAAAAACCTACTGAAAAAAGTAATGCTGGAAGTTTAACTGTACATTAAGTGTGTTTGTGTCTGAATGAATAGTTCCCAAATTTGTGACAGAAGTCAAATGTGAAATGTATCTCTAAAAAGCAATCCAATAGTATGAAAATCCTGCAGTTGGAAAGAAGATGTGGACAGAGGAGTATGTTGTTCTCTCCAGAGAGTGGTTATGATCCATGGAAAATGAGAGGTAGAGGGACTGGTGACACCTGAACTAGGAACTTAATCCTGAGAAAACTGTAGTCAAAGACAGTATTTTGTGACCACATTCTAGGGTGCTATTACTCCAGTATGAATTGAAAATAGAAAAATAATCTAACAGAGATATAAGCACCTATCTGATGCTCCATTTGTCAAAGACTAAATGGCTTTTCATTGGTTTGTACCTACAGACTAAAAGGAAATGCCCTTTATTTAAATTGGATTGTATAAAGAGTTCAGTTAGAAATTGAAATAAAATGAAAACTAGATCCATCAAATAAAACCTTACAGAAGATCATCCAGGTCAGAGATAATCTACAATTTTTTGTATGGTAACAGACTTGATCCTCTGTCATGCTCACAAATGGGAGTTCAGTATTTTTTAGGAAAAATTCCCTTCACGTTCTTTGGACATTTACTCTGACAGGATGCTAGGTGCTTTTCTGATCAGACTTGTGGTTATTTCTCTTCAAAATCACACCTCATTTAGCTGATGTGGATGAATAGCCTGCCTACATTTGACCACTATAACCCTAGGATGCAATTGCTGACAAAAAACCGAATTCTTTGATAAGGGGGAATAATGCAAGGACAAGAGACAAACATCTTAAGAAAGCCAAACTGTAAGAGCTAAAATATCTCATCTTTGGGTGACAAATATTGTATTTAATTAAGGTGCATCCTGCATGATTTGTGCAGTAAACCTTACAATTGCAAAGCTTTGATTTCTCTGTTTTGATTGATTTGATTTCGTTCTGTGGCTGGTTCAGGAAAACATTCTTTCCTAAATCAGTAGCTAAAGATTCCTGATTGAATGTAAAAGCATTGTCAATGTTTCCTTTACAGAACACCATGCATTTTTTATAGCTGGTATAGTTTTAGAGAGCTGTCCTGCATGGCTCTCTGACAGCAGCGATGAAATCCCAGGAGATGCAGCTGAACACAGCCGTCTTTCTGTTTACTGCTTACTTACAGAAATTCTCTCTAAGATACATTATGAGGACATGGCTGGGTGACCTAAACAAATCCATGAGCATAACTCATATTCTAGCATGAAGTGAATTGTTACAGACCCAGTAGATTAATTTCTTGCTTTCAGGCTGAACTTTCAAACTAACAAATGCTGAATATGAAACTGCTAGATAGGAAAAGCCAATTTGGCCAAGAATCTGGTTCCATTTAAATTTGTCTCATCCTCAGAGCTGCTTTTTTCACTAAATTCTTCCTTCTCCATTAAAATGGAGCTGCTCTCTTAAATTTGGAATTGTTTGGATTTCCTCACCTTAGTCAGAAATGCATTGCACATTTTCTATTCACTGAGTGCAACTGCTCTGCTTGAAAAAGCTGAATACACTCACTCCTGCAACTGTGTCCCCTGGTTTTCTAGCTCTTTTGTTGTGATTCATTTATCTTGTTCCAATTTATAAAGTGCTTTCATAATACTGAATGCCTACACTAGGTCAACATATAATCTGCTCTTCTTGACCAGAGTCAGAGGCTAATCCCCTCCCAGCTCTATCTCACAATAAATATTTTTTACAATGTAGAGATTTTACATGTCCCAATATGCACAGTTCCCAACAGAGATCCCAGACAGTTAGGAGACTGACACCCATGACAGATATTCCACTGACTCCAGAATCATCCACTGCCTTCATCATCTTCTTGCATCATATCTCCCTCAACACATGGGAAAACACACATCAATATTAATTCACTGAACCCCATATGGAGACCGGCCACCAGTTTGTGGTGTTGGTTTGTAAGTGCCACAGATGAGAAGGGTGGTTTCAGTGACACACATGAATCCACATACAACACAAATGGGTCTGCCAGGCAGTCCAGGCTGCCCTCTCATCTGCAGAGATGGTCCAGCAGCAGTGGGATTGAAACAGACTGGCAGGACCACACTGAAACTTGTGCTGTTACTGCTTATCCCCTGTGGACCCAGAAAATCAAGCAAAGGTTCACCTCTCACAAGGTTTTCATTCACTTGCATCATAGATACACGAGTTAAAGACAAAAACATCAAGAGCCATTCAGATTTTCTTTTCTTTTCATGTACTTAGACATTTATCTCACCTCTAAACAACAAGGGGGCTGAGCTATTATTGCTGCTATAAAATTGTTCATTTTGTTGCTGACCAGAAGGATGTAGAAGACCTCAGCAGAGCAGCTGGGCATGGTTCTGACAAATAGTCCCATCTTTTTCCTGAATGATACATTGTAACTGTTGAGGAACACTTATATTTTAATCAGTAAAGAAAATGAAATGTCTGACCTTTCCATTTCCTGTGCAAGCTTACAGACAATAGAAAAGATAATTAAAACTGTGAATTAGAACTTGGAAAACAGTGCCATTTCTCTAGCAAAGAGAAATAGCTGTGTAATAAAGGTCACTTATCAAACAGTTCTAGTTATTAAATCTTTGCATTTAGCACTGAAGTGGCTTCACAGAATCAAAGGTCAAATCATTAAATAACAAAATCAGCCAGAATTAGAAAAGGTCACAAGCAAATCCAACTAAAGTAGGTCACAAAACATGATTCTCTTCCACACAGCATTTCATTATTTGGAAAATTGCTTACTTTCCAAATTTGACAACTCCCCCACCATTTCCAGTGTCTCCACCAGGAGACTGAAATTCCAGCTACAGAACCATTTGTATGGGTGGATTTCCCAATGGCACAGATCTTGGATCACCAAGTTTCTCAGCCACAGCCCTGTACATCTGCTGAGGTCCATGTGGGGATGATCTCAGGCCAGGTC
>VYZP01000454.1:1942-16178 GCA_013400635.1 Hypocryptadius cinnamomeus
GACCAATGTATATTTCTGTTTATATGTTTATATGCCTATGTGTGGCACTGATTTTTAGTTTGAGGATCACTGAATGCGTGGTAAGACTAATTATTTTAACTGTTTCTTTTGACTCAAATCTTTAAAAAATGTATTGTACTTCAAAGTGACTAACATTTGGTTTCTGTTTAGAATGAAGTTTTGAGCCAACTTTTTCTTTTTCCCCCTTCTCTCTCTTCCTTCTCTCTCCTCCCCCAACCTGCCTGCCTAATACCTAAGTCATTTAACCATGTGATTAATGTAAAATAAAGATCACCCAGGATTTCACTGTCTGTAAGATGAATTATACTCTCCAAACACGATGTATTTGGAGACTTGCTCTTCACATGGGGTGGGTTTTTTTATTTCCTCTGAGTGCCCTCTCTGATCTATACATGAGGGACTAGTGAGACTAACACTGTTCCCTGCAAGGTTCTGGTTTGATGATAATTTTATTTTTAGGGCATTGTTATTGATATTGGCTAGCATTACTCATAGCCTTTAATCAAAAGGAAAAAGTGATAAAGACATCTTTACGATAAGCTCGTATGTGATAAGCATGAGAAATATGGAAAAAGATTAAAGACCTAGTATCTTGGCCTCAGAGAAAAGAGTCTTTGTCCTGTTAAAAATAAAGTTGACCAGATGCGCTCATTTAGGCATGGCAGCTCTCATTTTCTCATCAAACACATCACTGGTTAGGCTTTGAAAATCAAAACCTTAATTTTTACTTTTGAATTGGAGTTCCCATAATGATTTTTACACAGCTGTGTGACCAAGTTATGGAGGGCACTTCAGCTTGTACCTTTTTTTCTGCAGGTGTACAGCCAAAACAAGCTGGCAACTAAATATGTCCTATAATTCCTCACTGAATCAGGTCATCAAGTGACAAAGTTTGTGCCTTGCTGACCTGTTCCTGTGCATGAACATCTTTGTCGTTGCACTGAAGTGAGGCAGGTTGGAAAAAAAAGAAACAACAAACAGTTGTAGGTGTAATTGTCCTATCATTCAACCTGTAAAATCACTCAGTCTCTACATCTATTGCTCTGAAAGTGCCTAAGAAGTTAAAAAGCCAAACTTATAAAAATTAAAGAAAAAAACCAAGTGAAATACCAACCAGGCCACCTGTCCCTGCAGCACTCACCCAGCGGGCTGCATATGCTTGACACTGTTTGAGGATGAGGTTTGTCAGAAGCAGCAGCATCTGGCAGGGAGGATTCTTCATTTGCACATTCAAGGTTCATGTGGTTAACCGAGCTCTTCTACTTCAGGGTCAGACACAGCTTGTGGGAGCATTTTCTCATTAGCTTTTACTGTTTAGAGGAGACTGAGCATATTGGTCTGCAGGACTGCTGAGAGGTTAAATTTGAGACAGGGATTTTAATAGGAACATTTGCATACAACTGTGTGCTCTGGAATGAAGACTCATTTTTCATTCACCCAGGCAGCTGACTGTGTAGGTTCCTACTCTAAGAACAGGGAAGAAAAGGAAAGCTTTAAGAACTAGACATCAGGACAGCAAGAAGCATCTGAACATATCCTAAAATAAAAATATTGCTTGTGTACCAGGCATTTATTCTGTCACTTTGACCGTATTATGCTGACAGTGAATTCCCATCCTCTTCTGCATTTTTGAAGCAGAACCATACCCTAGGAGAATATATATTATTAAGTTTTTTTTCCCCTGTTTTTTTATGTGACCATTGTCTTCTTTTGAATGCTCTTTAGGGGAAGTAAGTCTTTCAAATGCGTTTTTCCATACGGTACAACTGTTCTTTCTTGTCTATCAGGAAACATTACTGGCTTTTGCTGGAAGAGTGTAATGAAAGAGCTGTTTAGGTTTTACAAGTTCTTAAAAAATCATTTTATTACTGTGAAGTGGAACCACTTTCAATGTTTTCATGTCCTAAATGGGAGTTAGCAGTGTTGACAGAAACCTTAAAGGGGTGGAGAAAATAGTAAATAGTCTTTTAAACTGGAAGATTATATGTGTATCCAAGCACCTAACAGCTCTGATATGGATAGTTTATCTTCAAATCAGTAGGAACAGCCACATGGCTGTATCATCTAACCTGATGAAAATCCTATTCAATTTTTTTGCCATTCTGCCCCAAGATTATGGAGGGGAGAGGTAGGGAGAAGGTTTTATGAATCCTTCAGCAATATTTCACACCCTTCATTCCTAAATGATGGTGGATGAACTGGTGATGGTCTGTGATGCCACAGGCCATGCTCATTTCTGTGAATCAGCCCTGGAAGGGCTCCCTGGGTGTACTTTAGGTCCCTTCCCATCTCTCAGATTGTCACAGAGCCACAGTCTTTTCCCTTCACTGGGCCTTGCTGTGCAAAACGCGTCCTTTGTTGCATGGCAGGTTGCTCGGTGGGCTGCTCAGTCCCAGGCTGCGTGTCTGTGTGATGGTTTGCAAAAAAGGCGTGTAGAACACACCACACACCTACATCCAGTAACTGGCTTGACTTCTTCAGACCCTTGTATGGTTAAGAACAGGGATCAGTAAAGATGAATGGTATCTTTGATGGTCATTCAAGTACAGCAGAAAACTCCTAGGGCACAGATGAGGTTTGTCTGGCCTCTGCTGTCTAATGACCCTTTTTCTGGTGAGTGTCATGCTGAATTTGTAGTTGTGTCTCTTTGTTTAAACATTGACTTTCAATTTATTACTTAAGGGACCCAGTCTTAAATTAGTGATGGGTCATTATTTGCCCTTCCTAATGATAAACTGAACTGTGCACACAAACATATCAGAAACAGCTGAGGGTAAAATGCTTTCTAGTCTGGCAGCCCAGCACTTTATGCTGGTGTCACTCTGATTAACATACACGGTCAGTGGCCATGGCAGCTAGAGAAAAGTTTCTCTTTATTACCTGGAAACTCAGCAAGACAGTTGTTATTGCTTTGGTATGGCAGTAGGATGGAAAATGGACAGTCTGTGATGCCCCGTGTTGGGTGCTGTGTGAGCACACACCAGAAAGTCTGTTTCCCTTTCCTAGTGCTTGGAGCAGAGGGCTCTGGTCTCCTTGGCCACAGACCATTTTCAGGCAGGCAGTAGACGTCCTCCACAAATGTTCAGGCAGGGCTCCTAAGAGCCTGTGCTGACTCAAGTGAAAATCCAGCTCAATGTTAAGCACAAGTAAATAGACAGAGCCCTCTGGGGACACAGCCATATTGTTTCCACTTCTTCTTAGGCTTCCTTAGCACTAGGGATGTCAATAGGCAATAATATAAGCCTATCCAATAGTTTTTTCCCCTTGTAGGATCTGTATCTCATTAATTTTTGTGGGCTGGAGAATATATCCACTAAATACCTAGTGGATTAAGCCCACAAAAGTAAGTATGATAGTATTGGTTTACAAGCTAAGCTGCGTTCCCCAGGTAATCCTTGGCTGTTTTTCTCCATCACTTGCTGAAATGGAGCTACATGTAACTAGAAGGGAGCCATGTGAGAATAAAAGCATCCAAACAGAGAAACATGGTGCAGTTAGGAGCATGGAGGTTGGACTGGAGGACCAAAACAAACCTCATTTACTGTAGATAACAGACTGCTTATATTGCTGTGTGCATTCAACATTTTCCAGCAGAGTTACGAGTTTTCTGGCTGATGCACATTTTCTGTTGTTGCATGAAGGATTGTGATATAAAATCAAGATGAAGCCAAGCTGGTGGAGTTTCATTCACTGCTGAGATGTTTCTTCTGATGTGTAACTATCCTCCAAAATTGATCCTCTATGCTTATCTAAGTCACATCTACCACTTCTGACCTCCCCTTCAGCCCCCACATTTACATGTGAGAGTGACATCATTCTACAGTTAGAAATGTTCTCAGATTCATTTTTTCTTTGGCCTCCTTATATTTACTCGTTTGTTTCTTTATAACGTCATGGTTCTGCTTGGAAATATGTTTGGCTGCACGGGAAGAGTATCCATTGCAATTTATGCTTCCTGACCTTTTGTGAAGCTAAAATAAATTGCTTTTTGGAAAGAAACCAGAGGCTCTCCTCTCTGTTCCTTTCAAAGAAATCTGACCTTACAGTTGTTTCTTGTGGGGACAGTAGAAGGTTCTTTGAGCCAGAAAAAGGGAAGCGGGAAAGGGTAAAACTTTCCTGTGCTGACATTTTTTTTAATATAATTCAGATAGTCCTTGATGGACACAGGGTTTTTCAAATATTTTCTCTTATTGACAGGGCTGCTTTACCTGTCATGCTTTATGCACTTAACTCCTTGTTGCTTTAACTGAGTATCTGGCACCCCCCCAGCCACTGTACATGTGTTCCCTCTCCTGGAGCCCTGATGTGGCTGCTGCTGCTCCCTCTAAGGCATAGCCAGAAAGGATGAGAAGCCATGCACAGATTGGACAGAACTAATGAAGGAAGTGTCTGCAAGCCCCTCACACAGCCTTGCATGAATTCTTGGAGATATTCTCCCAGCTGCAGGGGTCATGGCCTGGGAGTTGAACTGCAAGTGCTGTACAGGTATTGCATAGGAAATAGAGGAAATAAATTCTGCCAGCTGATGAGGGGTCATCACTCTGGCACTTTTATGGTCTCAGTGATCACAGCGAGGCAAGCATAGCATCAGCTTGCAGGCTGTGCTGCTCAAGGGAATTCCTGGAGCCTGGAGGTTCAGGTGCTGTCAGTGTAGGCCTAGAAGTCCCAGATAAGCTCTGATGACTTCTCTGGGCATCTGATTTCAGCTCCAGCTTTTCCCAGAGAGTGCTCAGCTCTGTTTAGGGAAGAAAGTCAGCTAACTTACGTATGTAACCTTTTGCTTTTTCAGACTAGGCATGTGTGTTTGGAAGAAAATGGCAGGTTTAGGAGAGCAGTGACCATGAAGTTCTCAATGTTAACCATGTGCCTATCTATGTCTTATCAAAGTCTGAGGCTCAAGGTTGTGTAGAGTATTTTGTAGTGTGTTTTTAAATTACTCTCTAAAGTGAATAAGTAATGAACCATCCTGCACATTGTTAGGGAAAACTGTGCCATTGGAGGAGATCAGGAAAAGTTCCTTTCTGACAATTCTTTTTAACAATGTGATACAATTTATTTTAAATTTGGGGAACAGTTAGGGGCAAAGAGAGAAACACCCCTCCCTTTGGTTAACCTTGCTCAGGAAATATGAATCACTGAACTAAATAAAGTTTGTAAAAGATGCTCTGAAAATACTATGCTACGCCCTATAATTCAGCCAAGAATGAAGGAGGCGGGAAAAGAAAACATCAAAAGTCCCTGCTTTTTTTATATTGCTTCCTGGCACATTTCTCTTCCCCCACTTCTCCCTCCCCCTCCCCATTTTCTTTCTGGTTTTGTTTTGTTTCATCTCTTTTGTTTTCCCCCCCTCTCTTTTTTAAAAAAATTGTTTTCATTTTGTAAAGCTGGTACCGTAACTTTAACAACAATCTTGTTGTCTACAGATGACAAGATCGAGAAATGCCAAAGGAGAAGTGAGTCCTGTAGGGACTGGAGGACAACAAAGACAGTTTTCAACATTTTTATTAGGACCTCATGATGTACACATGAAAAATTAAGTTCAGAATATTAACTGCTCTTCAGATGGCGCCATTTAAGTCTGGAGGATGTTAACATTCCTGCTGCATGACAAAGGTCCCCCACCCCCTGTGTTGATACTCATCTTGCTCAAAGGGGCAGTAACATCTAAGGATGAACAGGCAGGGCACCAAATCCTGCTTGAAGGCGACTTTCACAGACTTATCTTGGGATTTCCTAGCACCCCCTTGCCAGGGACAGTTTGCCCTTGAGGGCTAGGCTGCCTAGCTCTAGCTCTTTGCAGTGCCCCAGCTGTTTCATTTCCACACATTTGAATGTATGCTTTGGCAGAGAGGATTATTAGTGGTAGAGGAGAAAAGGCAGCAGGGAAGTACCTGTCCCTGAAGTGTGGGAGTTTTGATGCTGTTTGAACAGCCGCTCGTGCAGTCAGGTGACATCATGGGGAAAGAGTGTAGACTGTTTGTATGGACAAATCCAACTGCGGTACCCCTGTGCTGGCCTGTGTGGATACTGGGAGCTGGCAGTGGCATGTAGTGGCAGGGTGACAGCAGGCATTGGGAGGCCTTGGGCTTGTTCCCCCAACGCTTGGGGCAGCTGAGTGTGAAACCCATCCCTTCAGTGTCTGGCATTCAGCCTTATCTATTTAATAGAGGTTTAGCAGGGGGAGCATGTGTGGCTCACTTGAATGATGTTCCTCTGGAGCATGCCTGAATCTGCCCTACTCTCCTAACTGTGAAGAAAGCAACAAAAAAACCTGAACTGTCTTATTTTCCTGTCATTTTAAAAAAGCCATACTGCTGGGGGACCACTGCTGCTCTGCCCTCTCCCTGGCCCTGATGGATGTCCTCTGGGTAGCTCAGAGGGGTTGGGACCTGGAGTCATGCAGCTGCCTGGGCTTTGCAGGGAGGTGGCAGCTCTCACTGCCAGGGAGGCACAAAACCAGCTTGTCATCTGCTTTTCCGTCTCTGTTTTGCTGCCTGCCCCCTTGCCCCGCCTCGTAAAAACAAATGCGCGCAGCCTGACTTCCAGGTGCTTTTCCTGCTTAAACCCCCATGGCAGCAGATGCAGGGGAGGGCTGGGGCCTGTGGCAGGATGGGAAGGGAAGGGAAGGAAAGGAAAGGAGGTTTTCTCCCCAGGCTGCCAAGCTCTGCAGCCACTATTTAGCCTGAGGGCTGGACTAGCACACATGTGGCTCAGGCAGTCCCCATGGAGCACTAATGACCTTTGGGTCTGTAGCTTCACTGTCCCCAGACCTGGTGCTTTTCCATCTGGTTCCTGGTATTCCCTTAAATCCCTGCTGGCTGTTTAATAGCAGTCAGGGAGTTTCAATGAAGCTGAGGTCACTTTGACTCACTAAATGTCACTGCTTCTAAACTGGAACCAGACTGAGTTGAGGGTTGTGTTTCTGCTGGGGGGAGCAATGACAAAGTGTCCTCTTGACTCTTCACCAGATGTTGATCACGAGCTCACAGCCTGAGCTCCAGGTTTACTTTGTGTGAGGGTCAGTCTCTGCAGTACATTTATGAACATGCCCCTGAGGACTGCTTTTCTTTAGATGTGGGTTTTATGTCAAAGTCCTTATATATTTTGTGTGGTTTTTTTGTGTTAGTGTGTACTCGTTGTTTGTGTGTACCTGAAGCTGCCTGATGTGCCCAGCCTCTGAATCACCCTCTCTCTGTGAGGAACATATCTGAGCACTCAGTAGCCCAGCATGAGCAAAGAAACTTCTATATGTCTTTAAGGTCAGTGAAAGCTAAAACCAGATGATTTCTGACAATTGCTTTGCTTCCAGATCTGCTGGTAGCATCAAGAAGCTGTGGCCAGTGAAGTACTACTGAAACAAGCCCTGAGCCTTGCTGTGCTTCACTCTGTGGCTCTGGCTGTGTTGTGCTGTCAAGGAGCAGAGCCTTATGCCAGGAGAGCTGCCTCAGAGACTGCTGAGCAGCAGGGCACTGCTCTTGGTCTGTGGAGAGAAGGCTTGAAGCTGCCCTTCAATGCAAAGCTTGAGTGCTCTGCTGAAGAAGTGATTATGTTGCCCTTCTAACCCCTCACCCTTTGTCTCTTTCTTCTTCCTCTCTTCTTAAGAAAGTAATGGGGGAAAGTTTGTGAGAGAATAGTGTTTGCTGATCTTGTGCAAAGCATGGTGACAAATGATGGCTGGAGAAGCATGACAAGGCATGTAAACTTGTGCTAATGGAAACCTGTGTGCCAGCTGAGTGTTTACTCAGGCCTGTCATTGTCAACAGAGACCCCTTTAAAAGTACTGTTTGTAGTAACAAGTGCACCATGAAGGA
This sequence comes from Hypocryptadius cinnamomeus, assembly GCA_013400635.1. NCBI lineage: Eukaryota > Metazoa > Chordata > Aves > Passeriformes > Zosteropidae > Hypocryptadius > Hypocryptadius cinnamomeus. The sequence goes on from VYZP01000454.1 coordinate 9,775, forward strand.
GAATGTGGCTTTGAATTCTATGTATTTGCCTCTTTGAAAGAAATTAAAAAAAAAAAAAAAAGCCATTACCCCATTTTGACAAGAAATAATAGTAGTAACTAAATACCTCTTTGTATGTCTGCATATTTTGGATTTGATCAGCCTACTTTCTATAAATCAAACTTCCTCTTAATTGTACTGTTCTCATTGGTACTGCTGAACATATGTTACTGTCCCAAGTGTATGCATCCAGTTCGCCACCTCTATCTTTTGATATCCCTGGCTGAAGTAGGATCAAAAAAAGAAAGAGACAGCAGTGTCCCAATGTTTTTTCTCTGCAAAGCAAGAGATAAAAGAGATTGTTGAGCAGACTGTCACACTTATTATTGTGGCTTTTCAGCAAAATGTTTCTCAACTAAACAAGCAATAGTGGAAGTTTATTTTGAATAGAATTCACTGATTTTCAGTTATTTATACAAAATACATACGAATCCTTAAACATGGCATAAACAAAGTGCTAAATCTTATTTCAAAACTTCATTAGAATGTACTGTAACCATGTACTGTATCTGTAGAAGAAGAGACATATCCAAGGAGTTTTGCTGATCTTTGACTGAATTTATCACATATACCTTTTTTCCCATTTAAAAAAAAATAAGAATATCCTACAGCTGTAAATTTTTGCCAACTTCGTGGACCTATACAGATACCATTGAAGTGGATACCAGTTGACTGAGACTGAGAGTTCAAAGAATCAGAAATAGGACTAGATAACTAGGGTAACCAACTTCATCTACATTTGGCAATTTTAGAGTAGCATCGAAGGTTTGCCTGTTGGATCTCCTGTGTCACATCATGAAGAAATGAGTGTGTGATGGCACACACCGGAAGTTTGGGATTAGTTTGTTTCTGATTCCACTCTGGCTTTCTGAGACTCCTAATTTCATCATGCCTCAGCGTCTCTTATTTTAAAAATGCCAAAAATCCACACTCATCAGTACTTTCCTCGAAAAGATCCTGTGAAATTTAATTGCTTTAAAATTCTTAGGGAGAGTTTTGGAGAGAAGATCCCCTTGAAGATCTGCATCTGCACAATGAAGCAGGGATTAGTTTAAATGGTGAACGTGGCCAATGCAGTGATCTTTGAGCTGAGAGAGAAGTCCTGACACAAATGTCTCTTATTTTCTGGTTCACTGGTCTTCTACAGAGATTGCTGTTGTACCAGGGTGCCAGTAACGCCCCCTGCACATCCTGGTAGAGCTGATTTAGGGGCAGGCCCAGATGTGTTTTGAGTGTCCTGGCTCATCACCCTCCCAAATGTAACTTAAATCCCAAAGCTGCAGCAGAAACTGTGGGGAGGCCGTGCTGCAGTCTGTTGTGTGAGATAAAGTTTTAATCTCTCCTGTTTCCCTTGGCACTCCTGCTAGCTGGGCACACAAGAAAAGCGTTCAAGTCATTTATGCATCTGGCCTTTTTGTATAGCCTTGGGAGGACCCTGCTTACCAGGCTCTGCTCTCTAGCTCAATAGAAACAACACTCAGTTTGTGAGCCTCTCAAGAGTTTCACCCCCTGTTACCTGGAAAAAATATCTGCACTAGGTCTTAAGGTCATCTGCAGCTAAGCTTTTAGGGCTGGCTGTTGAAGTAATCTAGGAGGTAAAGTGTAAAAACCTGCTCCTGGAAAGAAGTGGAAATGGAAAGAAATAATACATTCAAGCACATCGGGGAGAGAATGTGCAAAGCAATTTAAGTCAGAGCGGTTTAAGCATTGAAGAGTGGATGGTGGAAGATTTGCTGTCAAGTGTTTCCATTTTTCTTTATCAGCTTGAGAAGTGAGCAAATTGCTGGCATTCGGTTCAAAAAGTACACGCCCAGACCTCTGCAGACAATGACAAACTCTTTCAGATGCTACAGACTCCAGAATCCAAACGTCCAGTTTGTGCTTAAGTACTGGGTCTGCTAGCAACATGCTGAACAATGTTTCCTGGCCAGAGCAGGCAGTAATTAATTGGTTTATACATGTTTATACTGGACCGAAACTAACCCCTTGTTAGAAAGAACTGTGCATAAAAATAGTTGTGACAAAGAGCCTGGACTCAAAGAAGGACTGTACCTTGAGTCACCTAAACAAAATCTCTTGTTTCCTTTTGCTTTCATCAGGAGGTATCTTTGAATTTTTACAATGAAGTATCTTGCCAAGATCTCCTGGTTTTCGTGACTCAGAGCTGTGGGTCAGCGAGCAGCATAAATGCACCAGCATTGCTCCCTGCCCAGGCCAGCCAGCCTGCCCTGACACAGGGTGTGCTGTCAGGGTGCATTATTCCCTGCATGTGGCTCCAAGGGCTCTGTGTTTCCAAACAGCCCAGTGACAGAGGGACAGACAAACCTCACTTGGGGACCTGGCTGCAGCTCTTAGTTATGCTGCAGAGATACCTTCGTAAGCACAGCCTCGACTCCCTACTCTTCCTCCACAGCACTCCCGGAGCTGCTTTGACAGTCCAGAAGAATAGAACATTGCAAGGCACCTTCAATTGCCAAGAACATTGCTAGTGAAAACCCAGTTTTATTAAGAATCTTTGAAATTCCCAGGCTAAAAACAGATGTGCTTTTCTAAAGGCTCTTCTGCTGAAAGGTTAATTTTGAATTAGTTACCATCCAGGAGAGAAATTATGTCATCAGCATACAGCTAGTAATTTGTCTCTAGAAGGGTTAAAGAAAAGAAAACTCTGAGTCATTAGAAAGGAATAATTCCTTTATTTGGAGCACACATGAAACAGGAGTCCGGATGGCAAAGGAACAAAGCCTTATTCTTTCATGTGCGTTTGCTGAACGCCTTGGTGTCTTAGATAAAGGACAAGTATCTACTAGTGGATTAACATTATGAAAAAGTCAGGATTAAAAAAAAAAAAAAATTCTCAGTGAGGCTGTGTAATTGAAACTCCATAGAAGTTCAAAAGCTTAGGCCAGTAAGCTCCTGGCCACCAGCTAATTCATGTATTTTATGACAAAAAGGCAGAATGCTAATTAACAGAACAGCATATGGAGGGGGAGAATGAGAGGGCTGCATGGATATTCAGTGACAACCATCTGAACTTCAGAGGCAGTACAGAGGGCTATTAATGCACTCCCTTGCCCTGTCTGAGAGTGCTGACCTCACTTCTAATCCTGCCCCTCCAGGGTACTTAATTTCCAGCATTGCTCAACCCAGTCAGGCCTGTTTAACAGTTTCTTTTCTAAGTTAGTCTCTTTGAAGAGGCCCTATTTTCTGTTCAGTGACATGAAAGAGATACTGATGTTGATTATCAAAGGCATGTGCTCCAAACCACCAAGTGTCTAATGCCCAGGGGAGGTAATATTATCTCTGCCTTCAACATTTACATCCTCCCGCCAAGAAAGATGTGGTGGTTAACTAGCACATCTTTTTTCCTTCCTACTAATTTTACATGAGCTATTAATCAGAGGGGAAAATTAACTAATTCTTCAGCTTGTAGGTCATGCTAGGGCAGCACTCTCATCTAGATTAAAGGGATTGTGGACTGGTGCAAAGTCAGCTGTGCGGTTCCTTGGAGCCAGACAGGTTTATGTATGGTCTTTTTGCTACATTGCACCGATGAAGTTTCACTGCAAGTCTGTGCAGTGACTGCAAACCTTAGCCCAACTGCACAGCTGGAGGGCTGGCTACCCCCACCTACTCCTGCTTCTGGGAGGAGTCTGCTCCACCTACCAGCTGCCATGGTAAAGAGCAATCAACATCTGGCTGCTCACTGTGAAAGAGAAAAATCTCTCCTGAAGAAGGAGCTCTTGGGCATTCACCTTCAGATGAAGAGGGAAGGCCTCTCTACCAAGTAGGCATAATTGCCTAAGCTTTTAACCCAGAAATCCTTGAAATTCCACTGTGGGCAGGTGGAGCTCAGAAGTAAAAACAGCTACCTTAAATGAAATTATCACTTGGGTTTTCTTTCTATAATGATTCCCTACTCACCGGCTGTGGAACTTTGTCTGCAGCAGCAGAGAGAGCTGTGGCTCAGCATAATTGCACGAAGCACTGACAATGATACCATTGCTGAAACTCATCTGAAGCCAAAGTGATCATGCATGTGCAGCAGCAGGTCCTCTCTGATGCAGTGATTCAAGTCTTGTCCCATCATGACCCTCACTGTACAGCAGCTATACTAGGCATGCATGTACATACCATGCTTTTTACTATGGATTCTGGGGTCTGGACTCCATGGCTCAAGAGGTCTCCTTTAGCTCTGTGTCAAGTCAGATTACATAAAACCAGAGGGTTTTTTCTTGAGATGGGAATCCCATCACTCTTAAGCTACATTCTGACTTCCTAGATGACAAAAATAAGCAATCTCAGAATGCTGGAGGAAGCTGTTTAGCTGAAGTTTAGCTGGATCATCTTCATCTTTTGCCCATTTTAAAATCTTAGAAAGAATATTGCATTTGCTGAATTTTTTTGCTTAAAAGATGCACACAAATCTGTACTAAGAGATTTCAAGATACTGTGTGCACTGATAATGAAAACAATGTAGACATGGTCACTTAGTTTTAAATTTTTATCTGTGATAACATTTTGAACTAAGGGGCTTTGAGTTGACAAAAATGGGTCTTATAAGCATCTAGACAGATTTTGGCAATTTAAGTAGGTCAAGTACTCTCTTTTGAGCTGAATACTAAAAAGTCCAGTGAAGGGTATTTAAACTCTTTTCAGTGAATATGGCCATGTGAGTTTTTATAGCATTTTACAAATATATAGTGTCAGGACACGGACTAAACACTTAGAAACATGTTGTTTTAACAGTGTCTGAAAGTGGAATGAAAATAAACTCCTCCACTACCCATGGATCCATTGTGGGCAGCTGTCATCTGTTTGTCTGTTGGGTTTTTCCTTTATAAAGATGTAACTGCATGTGTGATATCTCATGTAATTNCTAGCTGTGAACTAAGCTGTTAATATATTTAGCTCTTACATTGGCAATGGCAGAGCTATAATGAAGAAGACTACATTTGCAGCAGGATTGCCAACAACATGTGTTTGCTCTTGTCATTTGACAGAAAATTAAGAATTTTTGCAATAGGCAAGCTGTGCAGCTATGATTAGTTATATCCAGTTATCTTGAATAATCTCCTGCACTAAGCCTGTTTAGAAAATAGAGACTTTTAAGAGGAGGTCGCTGGTTTCCAGACCTCTAGCTTCATAGTAGTGGAACTAAGTGACACACCACCATTTCCATTTCAGTGGCACTGGTACCATTTTGTCGAGATCTTCTTGTGTCTTATGGGAGAGTTTTTCTGAAACTGTTTAATTGTGTGTTTCCTTAAATTTGAACACTCAACTCCTGATCTCAGAACCACTGGAATCCATCAATCTTTGACAACATCCCCCAGGTATAATTTGGTCTATGTCAGCCTGCTGTGAGCAGGCTACATGATAACTACACGAATACTATGCAGACCAAACTTATTTAAAGGGTGTGAGTAAATTGGCATGTCTAATATCCTGTGATACATACAACAGTTAGACTAATGTGGTCAAAATACATCCACTTTTTAATAACTTGTCATGAATGCCCTGGGCTCGGCTGTGATAGAGTTAATTTTCTTCTTAGCAGTTGGTACAGTGCTGTGTTTTGGATTTAGTATGAGAATAATGTTGGCAAAACACTGATGTTTTAGATGTTCCTACGTAGTGTTTACCCTAAATCAAGNGTGTGATATCTCATGTAATTATTGCAGCGGAGCACACGCGAAGCACTTCTGGCAATAAGAGTATCTGATCTGCACGTGTTCTTGCTGCAGTGCCAAGCCTGGGGAAGTTTTCCTGCTGCTTACTTGTGGACCTGCCCTTCCTACATGCAAACCTTAGATATTCATTCATTCTCTGTAAGAGCTGACCCCAAGTATTTTTGAGGATTTTCTCAAAAATTATTTTGACTGAAAGAACAACACTTAGGTCAAAACTTTCAAGCCTTGCTAAGTTTTTGCTTTTGTCCTTTATCTGGCATGCACAATAGAGATAAAAGCTTCCTTTGGCACTCGTATGTGGTTTTCAGCTCCATATTGCTACCAGCTAATGAGTAATCCCTTCACTACGGAATTGCTAATGAGTTTCTGCTAGGAAACACAGAAATAACATGTAGGAGCAAATGTTCATGATGTGCCTTCAAAAAGTGCTTGGATTTGGTCTTCCAGAAGAGGATTCAGCAGTGTTTTCCTCTGCCTTAATTAATCCCAGAATGAAAAAGCACCGAGCTGTGTTCAGACAGCTCTGTTCTGATCAAGACTGACTTTATTCAATAGTGTGTCTGCACATAATAATGATACATTTTGTGATGACTGGGTGTATTCTGCCAACACTTAGCTCTGGAACAAAGGACAATGGCAGTGGTGTATGAAAATGTGTGTAAAAGCCCTTTACTG
>VYZP01000462.1:0-93516 GCA_013400635.1 Hypocryptadius cinnamomeus
TTTTTTTTTTCCATTGAAGAAATGTCTGTTTATCAAAAAGTGCCAGAGGAAATGGGATGCAGTTAAGTTCAGCATGGTGATTCCATACAGGACCAGCCATTGTCAGTTTGGGGGCTCGGGGGGTCAGAGGAGAGTTCTGGGGTCCCAACAGCAGCATTTATTATCAGGATTATTGACTGAGTAGAATTGGAGTGTAACTTTTTGGAAATGACCACATTGTTGCTTGAAATTTTTGAAGAAATGGAGCCCCCAGTCCATGGGTGACCTGTGCCTGCAGCCCAGGGCTGCTGAAGGATTGGTGTCTTGTTCCCTGCTGGAGCTGTGGGCCCTGGACAGTGGCTGGAGGCTGGAAGAGGTGACAGTGCCTGCCATGCCACAGACCCTGCCCTTGGGTTTCATCCCCATGTGGATGCTCAGACTTGATGAAATCAGGGTTTGACTTCTGTTAAACAAAAGAGATTTGTTCACTTTGGGGTGGGCTCTGCTGTGTGCCCTTTGCACATTCCTCATCCTCAGGGAGGGTGATAAGGGCAGAACATGCTCAGAGTCTGGGAGGATGAGCTGCCCCTTTCACCCCTCCTTTTGTGCACCCCAGATTTCCAAAGGCTAAGCCAGAACAGGAAACAGGTCTCTCTCACCTCATTCTTCTGCTTTTATTTATTTTATTTATTTTTCTAATGTAGCAACCAAGTACATCAAACCTCCCTGGATTGCTCAGATCCTAATTCTTTATTTAATAAGAGTAGTTTATGGCTTCTCCATTCATTTAATCATAAAACAGGACAAAAATGAAATTAAGTAACCCTACCTGTGGATTTCAGGCTGAAAACTGAGGTTTAAATCCTGCCTGTACCACGTGCCCAGACCCTGAGATTGTGCCTGTTGTGCCACCTTTAGTCCATGGGATGTTCCTGTGTTGTGTCGTACCCTGGGAGCATCAGAACAGCCCAGGGTGCTCACACAGCACCTGTGACTCACCCAAGGAAGGCTCAGGGCTTTGATTCCACCTGTTTAGGTGCTACAAAGATGCTCCAAGGGGCCCTCTGCTCTGGGCCAGGCTGGGAGGGCTGGGGGTGTTCAGCCTGGAGAAGAGAAGGCTCTGGAGAGATCTTAGAGCCCCTTCCAGTGCCTAAAGGGGCTCCAGGAGAGCTGGAGAGGGACTTGGGACAAAGGATGGAGGGACAGGACAAGGGGGAATGGCTTCCCACTGCCAAAGGGCAGGGTTGGATGGGATATTGGGAAGGAATTCTTGGCTGTGAGGGTGGGCAGGCCCTGGCACAGGGTGCCCAGAGCAGCTGTGGCTGCCCCTGGATCCCTGGAAGTGTCCAAGGCCAGGTTGGACAGGGCTTGGAGCAGCCTGGGACAGTGGAAGGTGTCCCTGCCATGGCAGGGGGTGGAACTGGATGAGCTTTGAGGTCCTTTCCAACCCAAACCAGCCTGGGATTCTGTGATTCTATGAGTTTATCCTTTGGATACACAACATGGAATTCACTTGAAGACTCTCCATCATGCAGGCTTTATGGAAGTTAAAAGCAACGTTGGGGAGCATTTGCTGGGTGCTTGGGCTGCTCCAGGGTCAGTGCAGCTCAGGGAATTGGGGCTTCCCCAGCCCAGCAGGGGTTCAGCTGCCAGGACCCTGCCAGGGCACACAAAACACCAACAAATGGGAATGATGATGTTTTGGCTGCAGGAGATATGTCTGTAAGACACAACTACACGTGTCACACAGGATTCAGGAAAGAACCTTCTCTAGAATGCACACACAGCAATGTAAGGAGCTGAGACAGCTCTTCTGTGAATCCAGAAATGGGTGTGCAGTTCTGAGAGGGTGGCTGAGGTGCAGCCATGACAAATGGCAATACATTTCATTTAGAAGGGAACAAGTCTCATACTGAGAGCTCTCCTTGAGGATGTGCACACCTCAGTCTGTGAAGAAACAGCTCCTCACCGAGAGCATCAATGGAGATCAAAGTCTGTCTGGAAGAGGAGATAAAGCAGCCACAGGGGAAGAATGGAACTGCAGCTTCAACACTCAGCTGCTCTTAGAGACAGACAGGACTGGCATCAGGGAGTTCCTGCAAAAAGGCCTTGGGTAAAAGGAACAAATATTTTATGACGAAAAGCGTGTGTGATCGTGTGACAGACTGCCAGGTCCAAAATTCCGCTTGTTTAGAGGAAGGATTGCTGCCAGGTGGTTGAAAAGAAATAGTGGAGTACCCCAAATTCAGAGGTGCAGCTTCACAAAGGCTCCTTGTGCACCTCAGTTATTCAAGTTCTGAAAAACTGCTTACAGTAGTGTTTTAAAGGAATTTAGCTGTTTGTTTAATCATAACACTGAGCCAGAATGTATATATATATATATATATAATTATATGTGCGTGTGCTTGTTCATTGAAATCTGTGAGAGCTGGGCTCTAAACATGTAAAAGCAGCAGCCCCCTGTCTAAAGCACATGGAATTCACTCGAAGAGTCTCTCTATCATCCAGGCTTTATTGAAGATAAAACCAATATTGAAGACTATGGGTCAAGTGTTTGGGCTGCTTTGGTGTCTGTTGGGATTTCGGCTTTTCATTTTTTTGTTAGTGTCTGGAGTTAAATTTTAACCAAGCAGGGGACAGGCTGGGCTAGCACCTTCTAACCCAGGCTGATCCTTTCCCTGCTCCATGTGCTGCCCTGATATATCTTGGGGGTTTTTTGCTGGTTCCAGTGGTCCCATCGCACCTTCCTGTGGGGTCTTCCTGGGGATGGGTCTGTGGGGGGAGCTCAGAGCTGTGCTTTGAGCTGAAACAGCAAAGGCAGAAACAGGGAGTTCATCACAAAACACCTTTGCATGCCAAGAATGTCTTTTTGTGGTGAGGGAGCTGTCCTCCTAAAGAAGGTCAGAAGAAGGGATGACAGCACTGGGATTGGGCTTGGAGGCAGAAGTATTTGACCAGCAAGCTCTGAGTGCTGACTTTGCATGAGGGATCCCTGCAGAAACCTGCGAAGAGCCCATGCAATGTCCAAACAGGTGGGAATTCAAACCTGGAAAAGCCTGCAAGATTCAAATAAATGGAGTTTCTACAAATACAGAAGGGTGAGTCGGTGCTTTCGGAGTGGTTATGCATCACTTCAGCTAAAAGGAGCTGGGCTAAGCTGGCATTGCTCTGGGGTACCCCTCCTCTCCCTAAACCTTATCCTCTTTTTTCGCAATGTGTTTGTAAGGCAGAGGAAACTGTTGCCACTGTGATAATTTTTGTCCCTTCCTAACAGATACTTGCAGAGATGTGTCAGACCTGATGCTGGCACTGAGAGGCAGTGAGAGCCTGGTGTGATGGGATCAGAGAACCACAGACTCAGCAGGGCTGGAAAAGCCCTCCAAGAGCATCGAGTCCAACCATTCCCCCAGCTCTGCCACGTTCACCACTAACCCACGTCCCCAGGGGCCACATCCACAGGTCCTTTGAACACTCCCAGGGATGGTGACTCCACCACTGCCCTGGGCAGCTGTGCCAGGGCCTGACCACCCTTTTGGGAAGAAATTTTCCCTCATATCCAACCTGAACCTCCCCTGGAGCAACTCGAGGCTGCTGCTTCTTGTCCTGTCCCTTGTTTCCTGGGAGAAGAGATCTGGACCTCCTGCCTCACTGATTTTGGTGCAGCAGCAGCTCACTTAAGTTTCCCATTAAGCTGAAATCCTGGGACAGTGCAGAGATGAGTGATGACCCTGAGCTTGCAGAAGTCACACTTATATAAATAAGTATTTATTCCTCCAGCAGAAGCAGCATTTTGGAAAGGGAAGAACAAGAGAGAAAAATCAAATATTCCCCTTGCAGAGACCTCTCTGGGGCCAGCAATGACAGAGGAATGGCAGGAGCTCCCTGGTTCAGCCACTCAGGGCAGGGCCCAGTCTCTGTGGAGCAGCATGGCTGAAATGTGCCCTTCTCTTGCTACAAAACTCCCAGCCTGTGGTGGTTGTGGCCATGCCTCTGGTTGGGAGGGGCCTCTCTGTGCAGTCTGTGCTCTGCCAGGGAGAGCAGGGCTTGTTTGGGGTATGGGCAGTGCTGGGCATGGCCTGAGCCCCTGCTCCCGTTTATTTGGGAGGAAAGATGAGGCCCACCAGCCCAATTTCTGCAGAAGGAAATCTGACTTCATGCGTGGGAAGTTTGTGTGAGTGAGGTGGGAATTGATTGCTCTCACCACAGCTGCCCAGGCTGTGTCTCAGGTGAGCACAGAGGAGCTTCCAGAGGCCCTTTGTGTCCCCTCTGCTCTCTTTGCTGATGTGAAGCTGCTTTTGCAGGAGCTGCCCAGGCCAGGAGACCAGGCAGGGAGGGTGAGGAGGGGGCTCCAGGGGGGCTAGGGGCTGGTGCTGGGCAGGTGGGTTCTGCCCTGTGGGTTCTGGTGCTGATGTGTGCTGGCAGAGGGGAAGGGCTGGAGCTGTGGGGCTGCAGGATGGGGGGGCAGCAGGACACTGAGCCTGCAGGGAGCTGAGCCCAGGCTTGGGTTTGTGTAGGATCTCAAGCTGCTCCTTCTGCTTTTACAGAAAATCTTCAATTCAGGTTGCAAAAGTGACATGGGTGGAATTGCAGAATCCCAGACTGGCTGGGGTTGGAAGGGACCTTAAAGTCCATCTTGTTCCACCCTGGGCTGTTGGAAGGGACACCTTCCACTAGACCAGGTGGCTCCAAGCCCTGCCTAGCCTGGCCTTGGACATTTGTTATTAGACAGTACAAGAACAAGACTAACCCCAAGAACTGCTGGTGGCAGCACATCAGTGACCAGGTGCTCCCTTGATAAACTCCAGAGCTTTCAAACAGGAGGTGCTGTGGGCAAGGAGAGCCATCCCTCACCAGGGACTGGGATGGGATGGGCTCTTAGTGGAAAGAGGTGCTCCCCCAGGATGGAGGTGGTCTGAGTGTAAAAGTGCATCTGCAGCAGCACAGGGCTCCTTGGACAGAGAGGGTGATGAGACATTGCCAGGGCTTGTGTTGGAGTGCCCAAGGGATGACTGGACACGGCACTCAGTGCTCTGGGCTGGTGACAAGGATGATCCTGGGGGGCTTTTCCAACCTGAGTGATTCTGTGATTCTCTGAACGTGGCTGCCAGGCTCATCCCTGGTACTGGACTGCGTCTGTAGACAAATTGCTGTCATACTCCTGGGCACTTAGTGACCAAACCATTACTGGATACAGAAAACCTCACAGTATTTTTCCCACAGTGTGTGGGAACTGCTATCCCCATCCCAAAACACAACTCCATCACCATCCCCAGGTAAGAAGCCCACTTTGTATGGGTCAATACTGCTTTTTAATACATGTAATGCTTTGTGAAATTGCTTGTACTTCTTAAATAAACAGCTGCAGAGAACACAGGTGGGCTCCTCAAGGCTCACACTGGGTGCTCACCACATCTATGTGTTGGGAAAGAGGCTGTGAGGGACTCAAGGCTTTTCCTCCCTATGACTGGTGCCTGCACCCCAGGGCAGTCCCTGCTCTGGGGCTCACTGGACTCTCCGGGGGCTCCAGGTGCTCCACAGGACCCTGGGCACTGCCTCAGTCCCTGCTCCCCCTGTGGCATCCCACCNCCCTCCCCCCGGCGCGCGGTGCGTTTGGCGCGCGCGACCCGCGGAGGGGGCGGCGATGGCGGGAGGCGGCGGCGGGCCCGGAGCCGGGCCGGTGGCGCAGGGGCTGAAGGAGGCGCTGGTGGAAACGCTGACGGGGATCCTGTGCCCGGTGCAGGCGGTGCGAGCTGCTGCTGAGGAGCAGGTGAAGGTGCTGGAGGTGACGGAGGGTGAGTGAGGGCCGCGCTGAGGGGATGGGGGGACCCCAGGCCGCCGCCAGAGCCATTCCCGGTACCGGCGCCTCATGGCTGCGCCTTGGCCTCGGCCGAAACTTCCAGCCTCGTCGCTCGAGCAGGCGGCTGTGGCTGGTTTCCTGCCGGCTGTCGGTGTGTTCCCGATGTCTCTCCCGGAATCACAGAATAGCTGGGGCTGAAAGGGACCTTTGGAGATCATTCTGGCCAAGCCCCTGCCCAGGCAGGGTCACCTGGAGCAGGGACACGTCCCGGTGGGTTTGGAATGTCTGCGGAGAGCGACCTCCCTGGGGAGCTGTTCCAGTGCTCTGCCTCCCTGAATGTAAAGTTCTTCCTCATGTTGAGGTGGAACTTCTTGTGGTTTAGTTTATGGCCATTGCTGCTTGTCCTGTCGCTGGGCACTGCTGAGGAGAGTCTGGCACCAACCTCTTGGCAGCCGCCGTGGAGGTACTTGTATGGATTGCTGAGATTTCCCTCTCAGCCTTCTCTAGACTAAACAAGCCCAGCTCCCAGAGTCTCTGCTCACCAGAGAGATGCTCCAGACCCCTTATCATCTTTGTGGCCTCTCTAGACCCGCTCCAGCAGCTCCGTGTCTCTCTCCGGAGCAGCCCCTGCCCCGCCGCAGGGCTCGGTGCTGGACGGACGGGCTGCCCCCGCCTGCAGCGGGCGTGTTCGGGCTCTGCTCTGGGCAGGGGGCAGGAGGGCTCTGCCCCTGGCTGCGTCTGGGGTGCTGTGTGAGAGCTGGGCACCAAGGAGCGCTCTGAGCTCACCAGGGTAGGCCCTGGAGGGGCCGGGGTGGTGAAGCTGCAGGGCTGTTGCTCTGGGGACCTTGGTCCACCTCAGCTGGAGTCCCCAGGATTGGTCACATGAGGGTCATGGAGAGCCCTTCCATCGGTAGACCCTGCCTTACTCCCACAGGGATCTTCTTCACCTGCAGATGTGTGTCCTGGTGTGTGCCCATGTCCTGTGGGTTGTGATCTGTACATGGTGTGTTTGAGGTTGAGGGTGGCCCGGATGTAGCTGTGCCCTCACCCAGTGTGAAACTCCAGTGACAGAGCCCCTCTGTCTGTTATGGAAAGCTGAGGACAAGCAGGACAGCGGAGCTGGATGGCAACTGGCTTTGGAAAGAGAGATTCTAGAGGTGCAAACACCCCCAGTTCAAGCAGTGTCTCTAATCATTCCATTACTCCTTTGGCCTCTTTACTAGGTTAGTTCATGCACTGGCTGCTTTTTCTGTGTGGAAGATACATTTAAAAACCTATTAATGCTAACATTTTATTTTGCTTCAGCCCAAATCACTGGAGTTTGTAGAAACCATGGGAGGATTTGCAGATGATCTGCTGTGACAGGAGCTAGAGAGTGCAGCACTGCAACCCCAGGCCTGAAGTTTTACCTGTGGCCTGGCGGCTTGATGGGCTGGTTGTTTGTGGACCCTCCTGGAAATTTTGCCTTATCTTTAGTCTGATTGCACTGTTCTCAAGTGCAAGTGTTTCTGCTCCTGAACTTCAGCTCAGAAGTGTTACCAGAGGCAGTTTGTGGTACAAAGAGGGAAGGTGTAAGGGTGAGACAGGGTCAAGAGTGGTGTTGTGATTTTGCTGCTCTGGGAGTGAAGGCAGGCAGATTGTTTGATAAAATGTTTGTTGTTGTGCATTCCCTTGAAGTGCATGTACCACACTCAGCTTAGCTCTTCTTGCCATTACCAGGAATTCTGTGTGTTGCCCCCACAGCTCTTGGAGTTTCATGGAGTGGTTTGATGACATTGCAGCAGCACAAGTCTGGAAGTGCTGGGAGCTTCACTGACCATGGAGCCTTGGCCTTCACAGCTACTACTTCAGTGGCATCTTCTCCCCAAAGAGTCTGAACCTTTCCACAGTCTGAGTGACAGATTCCCAGAGAAGAATGTTTTCTGAGGGTTTTAGGCAATGGATGTCTCTGAGGTGCCTTTGAGAGCCCAGGATTGCAGAATTGTATTTAGTGGATGTTATGGTAAGAGGAATGGAGTCATCTACCCTTCTATTTTACATGCTTTTACAAATCTGCTGAAGTCCCCGATAATTCTCTGTGGTTGTAGGGCCAGAACTCTGAGGTCTGGTGCAGGATCTGTCCCTGTGACCTGGAGGAGGCTGCAGGACACCTGCACAAGCAGCTTGCAGGTGACACCAGACTGGAGGGGGGGCAGTTGATGTCCTGAGGGCAGGGCTGCTCTCCAGAGAGCCCTGCAGGAACAGAGCCAGAGGAATTCAGCAGGGACAGACAGCACGTTGTGCTCCTGGGACAGGAGAACCCACTGCTGGGATGTGGCTCAGGCAGGGAGCCTTGGGACAAAGGGCCAGGAAATACCAGTGCCTGGTGAGCTGGACAGGGCCAGCAGTGTGCCCTGGAGCCACCTGCATGCCGGCTGTGTGAGCAGGATCAGAGGCAGTGATCAGCCCTCTCCAGCCAGTGCTCATTAGACCACACCTGGGATACCTGGGCAGTTTTGCTCCCACCCCCTGGGATGAGACACGGCAACAAAGGGGAGTGAGTTCAGCAAAGGGTCATGGGTTGGGCGGGGGAATTGCAGCACTCACTGCATGAGGTGATGCTGGGGTTGAGGGGTTTTCCACTGGGGAAGCAAGAGGGTTTTGGGGGTGGGTCTGACAGCAGCTTCTGGTAACTATGAGGACATTGTGGGGACACTGAGAGGTGAGAGATGATGAGGGATAAATGGGCACAAACTCGAAACAAGAGATTCCAACTGGATATAAGGAATTTTAAAGCAGATTGTCTGTAAAAGCTGTGTTGTTTCCATCCTTGAATATTTCCAAGACCTGCCTAGAAAATCTGAGCACCCTGATCTAATTCTGCAGGTTCTGCTTTGATCGTGGGGGTTTGACTGGAAACCTCTAGAGGTCTCTTTCAGGGAATTATTTTGCACACCTTGATTCCTCCTCTCTTGTACTAGTCAAGCAGCATGGGAAGAATAAGCTGTGTTTCCCTTTCTGTGCTGTCTTTGGTATGGAGAAGCTTGCAAAAACCAAGAGGAGGAGCTACAGGAATCTGGTGTGTGCCAGCACCATATTATTGAGGTAGAGAAATGTAGATCATGTGTGTCACAAAAAGACCAAAAAATGTATCATTAAGCAGCATGAAGGAGATGCTGAAGTAGAAGTGAAGTAGTAGGAAAGAGTACAAGTGTTTTGAATGCAAAACAAAGGAAAGTAGGGCAAAAACAGATTGAGGAAGAACTAGTTAAAGTCATAAAAACTTTAAGTGCTTTCAAATGTTGCAGAAGTAGAAAAGGTTTCAGAGGTGTTCAAAGCCAGCGAAGGTACTTGGGGAAGTACATTCAGTACAAAAAGGACTGCAGAGCCAAATTCCTTGTGCTGATGTTGACTTGCAACATTGAGGAGCCTCTACAGGAGACACGTCAGGGAATCCATGTCAGATTGAAGCCTGAGTAGATGCAGTTCCACTTACCAGTTTGCCATAAGCAGCAAGTGCTAAAGAATACATCTCCCAGAGTTTAGAGGGACTCAAACATTCAATTACTGTGCAAAAGTTGGGCTGTAAAACTTGCCACTTAGAGACCAGCTTAATACTTAGGTGGTAAACATGGGACAGCCTTTAGTGAGAGCTCCAAGGTGAAGAGCAGCAGGGGCTGGTACAGGGGAGTAGTGTGGGTTTTGCACTGCCTGTTATGGTTAAAATTTAGCAGTTTAGAAGAGACAGGCGCATGAAATTGTTGTGGCAGAAGAATTCTTTGAAGGAGTCCTGGGGCTCCCAGAAAGCTCATAGAAAGTTCACTTGCTGAAAATTTTTTTGTACAAACTGAGCTCCTGACCACAGCTCTTGACTGGCAGGGTCAGGAGTCCCAGGTGAAGCTGAGCTGCTCAGCACATCTGTAAATGATGTGGAACAGAGTGAATAGTGGTGGGACAAAGTTTGAGGGTAAGCTGCTCAGTCTGGCCAGAGTGAAAATCTGTGGCACAAATTACAAGATGATTTCACAAGGTGTGTTGAGTGCAGACACAGAAGGTGTAACTAGTCAGTGTTGGTCAGCAGAGTAGTGTTGGGGGAGGGGGAGCCAGTCCACATAATGCCCTAAAAAGTTATGGGCGGTCCTAACTATTGTCCTTGGGAGAAGAAACCCCATTGTCTGTGTGGAGAGTTCCCTGAAAATACCCAATCACTGCTCTGTCATGCCCCAATAAGCCAAATGGACCGTTAAGGAGGGAACAGAGAACAAAGCCATCATAAATTCCTCATGCTTCCACAGTGCTGCATGCATTACTGGCCTGCTGCTCCTGCAGGGATCAAGCAGGGCAGCAAAAAGGCAGCACAGACACTCACAGAGGTGTGGAAAAGCTTCTGGTTTCAAAGGACCTAATCCATTGGCTTTTCTGCCTGGGAAAGGGTTAGCAGAGATGGAAACCCTGAAATAATAACCTACAGAGAAGGTGAGCGAGGAGGAATTGTTTGTGACCTTTCATAAAGCTGAGATCACAGAATCATGGAATAGCCTGGGCTGACAGGGGAAATGAATCTGAAACAGGCAGAATTAGGCTGTTGCCCCAATGTGCAAACTGTGGAATTCATTGCTGCTGGATGTTAGAAGTAGAAATGGTTTTAAAATGATTTAACATTCGTGGAGGAAAAAACTCCTCAAGAACCACTGAACACAGGGATTGCATAAATATAACATCCATTTCAGGAGGTTCCTAATGCCAGCATTTCTTTGGGAGTGTTGGGGCAGCATTGCTCTGCCCCCACCTCTTTTCCTAAGCTGCTCATGGGTTGGGTTGTGTAATGTGGTTATGCCAATGCAGCTGTTGGCTCTCCTCTGTGCTGTGTGCTGTTCTCTCTTCCTGGCAGGTTTTAGCCAGGTCAGGATGGTTCAGGTGTTTGGAGGATGCAGTCGAGCTCCCTGCAGCAGGTTGACAGTGGATCTGGCCTGTGCTTGTACAAGGAGATGAGTAGCAGTGCCCAGTCAAAGCCTCTGGAACACGCTGAACTGTTCAAGGGGAGTGTCCTGTCTGACTCCATACACCTGCTCTGGAGGAATATGGGATGCCTCCTCTGGATTAAGGACATGGTAGCAGTTTCTTCCCACCATGTCACCCTTTGGCAACTGACAGATGTCTCAGCAACTCAGTCTCTCACCTGCTTCTGCATCTTCTGTCTGCTGAGGAAACAGGCTCTGCTTGGCAGCTTGGAGATGGGAGATGCATCACTGTCGGTCTCTGGAAAGAGGAGAGTTCATCTGGTGATCTTTGTTGTCTCTAGATTTTAGTGGTACATAAATAAAAGCAGTGCTGAGACTGCAGGGGGAAGGCAGAGAAATGAGAGCTGCAGCTGTAAATGGTGCTGCTGTGTGTCTGACTTGGCTCCACTGTGGTATCAGTGTGTTGCTGGTGAAGTGGGGCTTCTGTTCCGTTCCTCTGGTCCATCCAGGTAGCGCCACGCACCACCCCGATGGTGTGCACTACTGCCATTGTCACATGACCTGAGGGTAATTACCTGAGGGTAATGGTCTCTTCTTCTAGGTCTTACTGTGTTGGAGAGCACGTGTGGAGCCCAAGTCATCTCCAGGAATGCCACAGCAGGGCAGTGGCACTCTGAGGAGTTCATGTCCTGCAGGAGGGCTCAGACTGCTGAGAATCACAGACTCCTGAGTTGGAATGGACCCACAAGGATCATCCAGTCCAACTCTGTTGAATGACTTACAGCCTCTCTAAATTATGCAGATAAGGAGGTTTAATGACAGCTTCTCAGACAGCTGGAAAACACTGCTCCCTGCTTGCCAGGTTAGATTCCAGGTCTGATGTTTTATGGTGACAGTATTTTGTTTCTGAGTTGTCGACTCTTGTGCTCTGGAAACGTGGTAGTGAGAGATGAATGGCTCCAGGCTGGAGAATTGCCTTTCTTTTGCCTGTCTGTCTTATGTGTTTCTGTGTGTCCTTTTTGCAGGTAGAAAGGCATCATAAGGCATCTTCAGCATGGCTTATGTAGTGACACCCCGTGTGTGAAAAGGCGCCTTTAGCTCAGTCCTTTACAAGGTTGTTTGTTGCCAGAAGCTGAGATGTGCAGGTGGCTGTGAAGATGGTGCTGACCCTGGCAGATTGACTCCTGTGTCAGTCTGGGCTTGTTGACCCTCTTGTCCATCTTGTTTGAAACTAGTCCTTTCTAGGAGACAACCGGTGCTTTGATTTGAATGTGATTTCAAAATGGAAGATTGTCTTTATGGGTCTTGTAAATGTTCTTTCACTCTCTCCTCTTTCAGAGCATGTGGCTCAGCACGTTCAGTTCGATGCTTTAAAACTCGTTGATTCTGTGATGGTATTTTCATGATAGAGTTTGCTGTCCGTTTGTACCAGAGCACCTACAGGTACCATAATGGCACAAAACATATTACATCACTTGAGCTTCCCTGGTTCAGTGTGGTTTTGCTTACGGTCAGCTCCTTCCCAACAGAACTGCTTTAATATGGCTTCAGGAGGGATTTCAGTGTTGTATCAGGTACTCTGTGAGTACATGATTTTATGCCATAAACCCAGTCATTGTTTGGAAGGAGAGATTCTGGAGAATATAAAGACATGACCACAACATGTGGTTTTACGGTGCTCTTTTGGCTGTAACTTGAATTGTAGTAGAGTGAGTGATGGGCAGAGATGAGTGGAAGTGCTGTGGGTGGCTTGAGCTGAATTCTTAACAGGGGTAAACTTTAACATTGAACTGATTTGTAACGGGGAAGTTGAAACAAGAAATGGCCACATTGCAACATATGATACTGCCTGTCGGGAAGAAAGGTTATTCCCAGCAGCAAACACTAGTGTTTGCTCTGTGAAATGCTGCAGATATGTTGAGTGTGGAGAGAAGTTGTGAAGAAGGGTTTCAAAGGAGATACTTAAAACCAGCACAACTTCTGGAGAAGAGTGACCTCAATCTTTCTGTCTTTTGCTGAGAAATGAGGAAAATATGAATGCAGTTTTAGAGGTGGCTGACAAAAGGAGTGCTTTTGGAGCAGTTCTTGAGCATCATGATGGAGGATGAAAAAGTTCCCAAAGCAGCACATGTGTAGAGTGTCAGAACTCTGGCTAAGCATTAGATTCTTGCTTGGTGTTTCCTCCTAGTCTGTCTACAGATCCTCATTTCGTTCTGTGCTGGTCTGATCTCGTGGCTGGCCTTGCTTTGAGTGGGAGATTGGACTGGGTGACCTCCCAAGGTCACTTTCAACCCAAGTTGCTTTATGATGATGTTATTGAAAGCCAGTCCTGTGGAAAACATCTGTGCCTGTGTGGCTGAGGACCACGAGGCACAAAGGTGGGCAAGTACTGGTAAAGGGAACTCAGTTTCTGGTGCTGCTGTGGTGGTGAAAAACCTCTGCAGACCAAATGTTGCTTTAGTTTGGAGTGTCAATGGCTATGGGCCACCTGGATTCACCAGACTGCCACAGTCCTTTCTTCATCTCACCCTGTCTCTGCCCTCAGCAGAGACAATGAAAGGGACCTTTAGCAGCTCCTGAGCCAGCTCTGCGTGGATGTGCTGAGCTGGACTTGGTCAGTGCTGACCCCTTTCAACTAGGCAGGTAGGTGCAAAGATTCAGTAGAAACTTCTGCTCATTTATTCCTTCCTGCTTGCTTACAAATAATTTTTGGTTTCACGTGGCTTAGTTTTGCAAAAATGTTGGGGGTGAAGAGGTTATGTAAACTGGTTACATGGTAGATAAAGGAGGAGAGTTTGAATTTATTATTATTGAGGTTAATGAAGAGGCGAAGCAGAGCTGGGAGAAAATGTGTTTGCTAAGTGCTGTCTATGCCAGAGGATGTAAAAAAAGTTTCATTAAAAGCTTCTAGTCTTTGAGGTTTACAGACTTTGTCTTGGGGAGAAGACTTGGTATTTCTGATATCTCAAATTTACAAAATATAAGTGAAGGAATCGCCTATCAAGGTCCATTTGAACTGCATTTACCCATGATATTTCCAGCCAACTGGGAAAGAACCCAATAATAAGCCATCCTTTGAGAAAAGAGGAGTCAGTGAGCTGTACAAGGATCAGTGTAATATCAGTCCCTGGAAATATTCTTGGAGCAGCTCATTAAACAGCTTGTCAGTGTCTATAGCAATAGGATAAATAGCTGCTACACAACTAGTACTTTTTTATGTGATCTGTTCTTGATAAATCCATCTAATTTTGGTTTGACAGGAGAGCTGGCTTGCTCCTTAAACAAGTGCTGGGTGTGAGTGATCTGAATTCAGCAGGATTCCTGATAGGAATTTGCCAATTTGCCACAATGGTAATTTATCAGTTAAGAAGATGCAGTTTTCTAGTATTTTTAAGCAGGATATCAGGCTGGAAACCTGGGCGGGNNAAGATACAGGCTGAAAACCCGGGGGGGGGGGGGGGGGCACATGTTTCCGTGGCTTATTGTCAGACCCAAGGGGTTTGTAGGACAGAACTCTTGGTCACTGCAGCAGTGAGTAGGTCTGGTGTCCCAACAGTGGCACTGCAGTCTGCCTGGGGAGCAGAACTGAGGTGTTGGAAAATGGAGAAACTAAATATTGTAAATCACAGGCCGTGATTAAACCTCCTCCTCCTGCCATTAAACCTCCTTATCCACATAATGTAGAGGACTGTGTGTCAGACACTGCTCCTCTCCATAGAGTGTGAGCCATTCAACAGAGCTGGACTGGATGATCCTTGTGGGGCCATTCCAAGTTTCCAGCTTATGCAGAGAGAATACATCAAATACATATATGTAAACAAATTAAGGATTGTGAACTAGTATACTGGGTTGTAGCTGTGTGAAGCAGTTGCAGTAACTCTGGCTTCCTTTATACCTATTTCTGCCCTTTTAAGCTTTCCATTTATACTCCTTATACCCTCCCAACTTACCCTTTAAAGGTGGGGCTGAAATGCAATGCCACACTTGATCATGGAAATCACAGATAGCACATAGAATAATGACTGCTTTAGTTAAGAGAAGTATTATGTTAGTACATCTTGGAATGAGGCTCCCTGCTTTCACAGCTGGGATAAGAGGGTTATTTTTCCTCTTTCTTAAATGCATGATCTTTGAAGAAAGGGTAAAGGAACTGGGTATGTTCAGTGTGTGCTGGGGAAAGTGAGAGGCAATTATCTCCCAACCCAGAAAAGCCTCTTAGCAGTCAGGTGGGTATTAGGAGACACTCAGCCATTTGTGAAGCACTCAGATGTGCTGCTGAGGGAAGTCACAGAACTCCTTTTGAGAAGAATTTTTAGTCTGTGTTTGTCAGGGATGCTGTCAGCACGTTTAGCCTGTCTGCAGGAGGCAGGGTATGCTGACAGGACCCCAGGGCATAACTTCTGCTCCACGGCTTCTAAGAACTAAAACATCACAAATGTGTTTCTTAAGCAGACTAGTAAAATGAAATGAAGTATTTAGGACAGTTATCAGCTGCCTGGAACTTAAAATTGCAATTTTAAGCAAATATATTGAGTTGTATGGATTTACCATACCAGAACAGCTGCTCTTCCGGGCTTTTATTTCCTGTGCTCAGCATCAACAGAATTGCTACAAGTGTTTGAATTTTGCCTTTGTCATGGAGCTTGCTTGGCAAGAAGCCAGAAGAAGTTCTTGCTTTTTCTGGGCTGATTCTTTGCAGGAGCAGGTCCCACAGCCCCAGGGCTTGTCCAGGCAGTGCTGGTGTCACTGTCCCGGGCAGGGTTTGCCCGGGTAGGTGTTTGTATGTCCTGGGCAGTGGCAGGGTGAGGGCTGGGACAGCTGAAGCGATGCCTGCACATGCCTGTGGATGAACCCAGGGTGTCCAAAAAGGGACTGCTGGCTGCCAGTCTGCTGCTGTCTTACTCCATCCTGGATCTTTTCCATGCATCATTCCTGTAGAAACTTGAGTAATGATTTTACATTGCGGATAAGACTTTTATATATGTATATAATTAATGTATGTATTTAAATAATTTGCTTGTTATTAGCCTGCATTGCAAAATTTTTTGCCTATGAGAGAAGAAAATAAGATGCCAAGACAATAAATGAAATTTTTGTGGAGAGCACAGGGGAGAATTAATGCTTCTGATTTATTTGAGTAGCTGTGCTTTGGAATTGCCTTCTCCTTCCTGCATATTAGTCACTCAATTGGTATGATGTCCTTCTCCAAAAATCTTGATGACTTTTGCTGTGTGGCAATAGAAGTTACAATACCAATATTTGGGTTTTTTTCCTTGCAGAATTTGGTGTTCATTTAGCAGAACTGACTGTGGATCCTCAGGGAGCTCTGGCCATCCGGCAGGTGAGTTTTCCTGGAACTGTAGAAAGAATTGTGATGGAAATTTCCTTAGTTTTTAAAATAGTCTTCCATGTTTTCAGATGAAAAATTGGAAGTAGCTTTCTGAGTCTTTCTTTCAACATTATTCTGGTGTTATACTGTAACGTTTTTTGAAAAAATTTTTTTGGACTTAACCTGGTGCTGTGACAATACTGTACTGGAAATGGACACAACTTAGGAGGTGGGTGGTAGACATCAGCAAGCAGAAGTGTGGCTTCTCTTTGCAGAAACTTTTTCTGTAGGTTTTTTCCTCCTTGGAAAGGAAGTTTTGGTTCTGTATTTCTTTAGTTACTTTGTGACCTGAATCATGTGCCTTTGTAGAGCTGCTGCCTTGGGTCAGTGCTGTGCAGGCCATTGCTGCTCAGTGGATACCCAGCAGTTCTTTTTACCACAGTAATTTTGTGGTCCATTTCATGGATTTTTTGCATTTTTGGCAAGTCCTGATGCCCCTCTAAAAGAAGCATGATGGGACAGGAGGCTGAGCAAATGGGTCAGGGGTGATCCTTGCAATGGTTCCAGGATATGTCCCTGATTCCTGACCTCTCTCCTGATACAGCTGGCATCCGTTATTCTCAAACAGTATGTGGAAACTCACTGGTGCTCTCAGTCTGAAAAGTTTAGACCTCCAGAGACCACGGAAAGGGTAAGACTTGGTTTCACATTATCTGGTTTGAAACACTTTGTCCATCAAGAATATGAATTCTTTAGACGGTTAAAGAAGTACCAGTGCCTGTGTGTATTTTGAGGATTAATGGCTTCAGTTAAGGTTTTTTGACATTTTGCACTTCAAAAATCTGTTTTCAGTTGCTTAAAACAGCACTGGGCTTGAGAAGCTTGGGCTGCTTCCTGTAGAGAAAGTTCAGCCACAATGCTCCTGTTACTCTCAGAACAAGATTAGAAGAAAAGCTGCTTCCTAAATTTCACAAATACTGATTCTGGCAGTCTTTTTTTAGAGATTTGCTAAATCTCTTGTTATACATCTTGGGACTTAAAGGTTATTTTCCCATGACAAATTTTAGTTTAAAGCTGCTGGGTTTCATTAAGAATCTGTTCAGCAGAGTATTTGACAGCTAAGATGGCCAGAGATTCCAGCCTTTTCCACTCTGACTGTTGACTGGAGCATCTTTCATATCTAGAATATGATTCATCCCACTCAGAGATAATTGCTTGAATTATGTCCCAGTAGTGGCTTTTGTTTTTTCCTGTCCCTTCAGGGCTGGGTGACTGTTCTTGTTTACTAAAATCTTCCAAAGTAAGCAAACATAGTCCCTGACACTGGAGCTGGGATTTATCTCAGCTAACTCTGGATGTTTTCCATGTAGATCTGTACATCCTGTGTAGTTGCAGCTGTGTGCTATTTACTCTGTGCTTGTCTGATGCTGTGTGTGAGATGATGCTATGTTAAAACACACCATGCAGTTTACCCTAAAAAATTACGGGGTGTAGTGTGCAAGAGTGTTTTTGTCTCTTGGATGTTCATTTTGTAAAACCAGCATTAAACCAATATCAGGATGCAGTCGTAGGTGTAGATTTTTTTTTATTAAATTGCGCTGTGGCTGTGGATCTATTGTGAATGCTGTTGTTTTCTACAGGCAAAAGTTGCTATCAGGGAGCTGCTGCCCAACGGGCTGAGGGAGTCCATCAGCAAGGTGCGCTCGAGCGTCGCCTACGCTGTGTCAGCCATCGCCCACTGGGACTGGCCTGAGGCCTGGCCCGAGCTCTTCAACCTGCTCATGGAGATGCTGGTCAGCGGTGATGTCAACGCAGTGCACGGAGCCATGAGAGTGCTCACAGGTCTGTGGCTGCCATGGCTGGGCAAGGCTGCTGTAGGAAGCTGTTCAGGCTTTTCCTTGTGCCAGTATTGTGTCGCGTTTCATCCAAATTGAAGAAATTGGAATTTTCTTCTTTTCTTCCCCTGGGCCTGGTGCCTGTTACTGGTTGTGGAATTGTGCTCAGCAGGTGTCATGAGAGCTGGGGAAGGAGGTGCTGTGCTGCAGGTTAGAGCTCAGCAGGGACTTTGACTGTAACACCCTGTTTTCCAGATACCTGCAGTTTTTAGTGTGGTATTTTTCTGCTTGCCTTTGAGGATTGCCTTAGGTAGATCAGATGACCCTAGTCTAGTGAAGTGCAAATCAGCATGTTTCAACTCACTTAATGTTTCCCAATGGTTCTATTGTTGCTGTTCCCTACAAATTTGATTTCTTATAAGAACTTCTCTTCTTTTTTCCATTTTTTAGAATTTACCCGAGAAGTGACAGACATACAGATGCCACTTGTAGCTCCAGTTATTCTTCCAGAGATGTACAAAATTTTCACAATGGCAGAGGTATGGTCTTCACAGTGAGGTTGGTATTGGATGAAATTAGTGGGAATGATTCTTGGAACAGAGAAACTTCAGATTTAATGGTTAAGTCATACTGTAGTATGAGTTAGACTTAAAGAATTTTCTTAAAGATGTAATAGTTGATGGCAGCTAATGTTTCAACAGAAAAGTTGAAGCCAATAATAAAATAAGAGAATAAAGCTAAAGCAAAAATGAAATACAATTAAAAGATAATTAAAGGAAGTGTCTTGTGTAAGAAGAATGTTATGTTCCTGATGTTTAACTTTTGTCTAGGTGTATGGGATTCGCACGAGGTCACGTGCGGTGGAGATATTTACCACGTGTGCCCACATGATCTGTAACATGGAGGAGCTGGAAAAGGCAAGAATTTAACTTGACATACAAGATGCTTTGAATTCAAACTGAGTGAGGTTCTAAATAATTGTTAATATGGAAATGAATACTGGAAAATGACATACTGTGTCAGCTGGAATTCAGAGGAAGAGACTGTAATTTAATACATGTAAAGTAGCTGACTCCCTGCTTTACATGCATGCCTTGATAGTGGGACTTGGTTTCCATAATTAGGGTTAATTTATGGTTTATCAACAGACATGCTTGTAAGAGCTCAGGAAAGGGGGCAGTCAGCATGGGAAAGAGATGGAATATCATCCCTTTGTTTGGAAATCCGTGACTTAGCTTCCATTCTTCAGCTGAGCCGTGTCCCGGTCACCTGCCAGGCCTTGGGTAACGGGGGACCCTTGGGCGAGGCTTTGGTTCCAAGCTGCTGGAGCTTCAGGAGGCGCCTTGGCCTTGTGTTCCTGAAGGGGTGGGGGAAGCCAAACCCAGCCCAGTTTTGGAAAAATAGCTGTTAAAAAACAAACACAGCAGTCAAGCAGCTTTAGACGTGAGTCTGCTGTCTGGCTCTAACTGAGCACATCTGCATTGTAAATGGCCTTTGACAAGTGGCTTTTCCAGCACTCCCAGACAATAAATGGTTATTTTTAACTTTTTGGGGTGTAAGGATAGGGAAGGGTGACTCTCAATCTAGTGTCTCTTTCCTCGCTGTTTGCACAGGGAGCAGTCCAGTGCAGACTTTTGGAAAGTTCTGGTAATTACATTGTATCTGTACTGCCATGACAAGGCTATTCATGCACTGTATCATGCAGCTGATACCAGTATCTAAGAGATAGTAGTAACTCCCCACTCTTATTCTGGAGAAGGGCTGAAAGTGTCCTTTACATTGAATACTAAACCTTTTCTATTGAAATTTTACTTAAAAAAAAAAAAAAGAAGAAAAAGGGAATATTTTTATAAATGCCATTTCCGAATTGATTTAAACATAGGACTTCGCTGTCCTGGCTATGGATTTATGAGGAATAATCTCAATAAAATTATTTTGGTCCTGTATTACTTGCTCTGCCAAGGACTGCTTATGGATTGCTCTGACATCTGGAAAAATACTTGCTGCATTTTCCTAGGAAGAATCATCCTGTTAATCTTCAGGCCAGCTGTTGATACTCAGCTTGTTTGGTTTGGGAGATGGAGGCTCTGCAGGGAGATAAATGCCAGCTGCAGGGTTTGGGGTGATTGTGTGTGTGCTGGAACCACCCCAGATTTGTTTTGAAGCCTTGGGGTGCTGGGGTGCAGGGCAGGATTCAGCTCATCAGATGAAATGCCTCTCTAGGATGGGGTGAGCACTGCTCCTGGGGCTCTCCAGACTGGATTGTCTGGCTCTCTCTTGAGACTCCAAAGTGATAAGTTGGATGTAAGTGTGTGTTTTGTGGGAGCCTGTGCTGTGGGGTTCTGAAGAGTGGGATTCAGCTGAGCTTAGTTCCTTACCTAAAGAGAGAGCAGCCCAAGTGATGTCTGAAACAGCTTTCATGTGACTTTGCAATATTCTGCAGTTGCCATGAGTTCCTCTTCTATTTTGTAACAGAAAAGTGCATTTGCTGTTGCTTTTAGTGCTTTACCTGTCAGATGTGGGGGTTCAATATCTGGTATTCAGCTGTGCTTGCATTGTCTGTAACCAGGGTGCTGCCAAGGTCCTGATTTTTCCTGTGGTGCAGCAGTTCACAGAAGCCTTTGTCCAGGCCCTGCAGATGCCTGATGGACCAACATCGGACAGCGGGTTTAAGATGGAAGTTTTAAAGGTGAGTCACTTAGGGCTGGTTAAGTGGAGAAAGAATTGAATACCAGCACACACTCAGATGTGCTTGAAAACAAACTCAAGTGGCACATCTCCCAATATGCTCATGGTATGAACAGTGAAGGCCTTTGGCTCCCAGCACCATCAACAGTGAAACAAGTTGTTTGCCTGTACTGGAGATACCTATGATGAGATCCCTGAGGATCTGTCTGTGAAATGATCCACAGGAATCTGGTCCATAGGACCATTCTGTCTCTGTCATTTGCTGATCTAATGTATCTTGGATATGTCTTGGACATCATAATCTGTAGTTAAATACCAATCTTTTCTAAAGGTGCTGTAGAATTCTGCTGCAGTGAAGTTGTAGAAGCTTATTAAGTGCAGGTGCTTTTCCGGAACTTGCCTGCTCTTTAATGCTAAATGATCTCTGAGAAAGGGAGATGGAAAGTCTTTGTACTGTGCTGGTTTCCTGTAGAAAGGAGGTTGGATTGGAGAGCTCTGTGTGGATGGGGACAAGGGCCAGTGCAGACCCTGTAACAGCTTGGAAAGCACGGGAGCTGTAGGGTGTGCTGCCTGCAGCATGGGAGAGCAAAGAGCCAAAAGCATCAGTTGCAGGATCAAATCCAGGTCTTTCATTTCCCTGCCTGTGTGCTGGGGTGGGCAACACTCAGGTCAGTGTACAGGTTTCTGAGGATGGGCACTGAGGCCCATTCAGTTCCATGAAGAAAGCAATAAGGAAGTTATTGAAAACAAGTGTCAAAAGTTTTTCAGGATGACCAGCTTTGTGCTTAAGTAATGAAAATGCATGCTGGGAGGGTGCTATTGTGTTACATAAACCAGCAGCTCCTGAGCTCTGTCTTGTGGAACTTGTCTCAGTCCTGTTCAAGGCAGCAGTTCCTGGTTTGGGCATCCTGTGGCTTCTCAGTGAGGGGCTGCATGTCTCATACTCTGGGAACAGCTGGAGCTGTTCTTGCTGTGCAGCACTACTGGAAAGCAGTTTGGGGAAGGATGTAGGCAGTTTCTGTTGAGAGAGTGTCTCTTGTGGGTTTTTTTTTTTTCTTTTCTGTTGCCTGTGCACTGAGATTCCTGGTGAAGTGATTTATAGGAACAACAACATGAAAGGAACACTGCAGGGTATCATCTCAATTTGAGCAGGCTGCAGCTCAAGAATATTTGGATCTCTTACTCCAGATACTCACATTTGGATTGTTAATGAGTAGTGGTGTTTTTCAGCCTCCACAGAAAGCAGTTGTAAGTGATGGCTTCACTCTAAACCAGGCCAAGCCAGTTCTGTTCTCATTACATCCATGCATTCTGCAGCCTTTTCTGTTATTTAAATTAGTGCTTGCTGGCATTGGGATGTTTGCATGGGTATGTCAGCACTGGTCCCACCAGGAGGTTCTTGAGCAATGTGACAGGCTGGGAAAGTCTCTGAGGAAATGTCACCTTGTTCTTGCTCTGCTCCTTAGCTGTGTGAGGGCCTCTGCCTTTGGCCTCTGCAGGGCAGGTGCAGCACAAGAGGATTTGGATCTGAATACACTGCTGTGTATTCAGATGGGTGGCATCGATGGCAGCAGAGAATCGGTGTGGATTTAAACAGGAAATTCAGGAGATCTGCTGCTGACAAGTGTTTTGTAGGAGGCTCTTTTTGAAGAGATGAGTGTTCTGGCTGTTGACAATTTATGGTTTTGTAACTTAGGGTTTCCAAGCTGATGATAGCAATTTTCTGAGGAAAAAGGGATTCAGGTGAAAGACCCATGAATTGCCTTCACTTCCAGAGAAGTAGATTTTATAGTCATTGTAATGCAGAAGTAAGAAACCTTAAGGGATTATTTAAACCAGCTCTACAGATG
Organism: Hypocryptadius cinnamomeus; assembly: GCA_013400635.1. Lineage (NCBI taxonomy): Eukaryota > Metazoa > Chordata > Aves > Passeriformes > Zosteropidae > Hypocryptadius > Hypocryptadius cinnamomeus. Next base: position 22,419 of record VYZP01000462.1, read on the forward strand.
AGGTCATTACAGGAACACCTTGAAAAGCTGATGCAGTAGAAGAGGGAATTGAGACTTCTTTATAGCACGTTTTCAACCAGATGCAAACTCAATTCCATCTTCTTTTCCTTAATGAAGTGCGGCAAATGATAGGAAGACTTTTTTTTCCCCTTTCCCTGTCACTTGAGAGCTTTGTACTCCAAGGTTCATGGAGCTCTTGATGGAAGTCAGAGGCAGTCCTGACCTAAACTGTTGTGCTGTCCATGTCAGAATTTTCTGCAGGACAGTGGCAGAAGCTTTAAGGAATGCTATTGCAGTGTGCACCTCTGCCTGATTCACTGGGACAGTTATCCTGGTTAGGGGAGTGAATAGTTTGGATCACATCATATGGACCCACTGATGGTTAATGTGTTCCCAAGTTGTTCCCAGTATAGTTACAAGTTTTAAGCAGCTATCAGCAGGAAATCAGGGCCTTTTGTCCTTGGAGGAGATGGGAGGTTTGGCCACAACAAAAATACCAAGTGTGAGGACTAGAAGGAAATACCCATGGGGTAATTTATTGTTGTGTTTGATAGTTCAGCATGAATTAAATTGGTGTCTCCAAGGATGAATGAGCTACAACTGTGCAATTCTTGAATCCTAATTCCAGTGTTGAATATGCTACTATTGATTGTTTTGAGAGAAACAGAGTGATTAAACATGACAGGTGACAGATTGAAGGCAAATTTCACAATAATGGAATACAAATTTGAATACAATGGTGTACTTATTGTGCAGTAATATATCAGGAATACCAAGTAACCAATAATCTAAAGCATCTTGAAGCCTTGCTGTTGTGCTTCTTCATTTGTGCTTAGAAGCTGTTCAACACCTGTGGGTCAGAGAAGTTATGCTTAGATTTTCCCTGATGCTGGAACAAATAACTAGCTATAAAAAATAATTAATCATAACCTCTTTGTTCTTGGATGGAGGATGAGGTGGAATCTGTGTCTTGGGACAAATTTCACAATTTTATGAACAAGGTACTTCACCTGCTGCTTCTGAACTTTAACTGACAGTCGGCTTTAGCATGCTCTGTAGTGGGTATTTTAAGCTTTTTATCCAAAAATTTAGGGATTTCTTCTCTGTTTAAAGATGCAGACAGGAAGAGAAGCAATAAAAGGCTTTGATAGAGTGACTTGAAGGAACAGTGCTCTGAAGAGAGAAGGATAAGGACTTTCCTGAAGGATTAATAGGTGGTGGAGCAATACGTGGGGATTGGCAGAGGATCTGTGAAGCAGTTCTTTGAGTTCAGACAAGCAGTGGGAATTGGCAGAATGAGGGGCCAGGGGTTGAAATACAACATCTGACAGGAGAGTGCTCTGTTTTTTAATGACTTGCTGTGCAGGACTGTGGTGACCTTGCAAATGCAGCTTTCTATTGTTACAGCTGCAGAGCCGTTGAAGAGCTCCCTTAGCACTCCAGCAGCACTTCTTGCAGGGTTGGTTGGGCGTAGAGCTTGGAAACATTTACACAGGGTTCATGTGGAGTGGCATATGGAACAAGTCTGTTTGGATGCTCCTGTGGCCCTAGGCAGGGTGTTGAGTTTGCAGTCCTGAAGATCAGATTCACATCCTTTTCCAGCACCTGCATAATTATTTTTCCCGGAGACTTCAGCAGGTCTTTTCTATAATGCTTCCTTCTCGCACCTGCCAGAGTCATACCCAAACCCACGTAACTGGGGTATTCCTGACGCCTGCTCATCTCCAATACTGATATTAGATTGCTCTTGTTTTTCTGGAAAGTGAATTACTATTTTTTTGTTTCTATTAATGTACCCAGTGCTGCAAACAAACAAACTGCACAGAGTGGTTTGTATTGGGTAAGCACAAACAAACTGACACCTGTGTGTCTGGGAGCAGCACCTCTCAAGCAGTTTGTTAGGGGCTGTTCTGTAACAAGTGTAACACAGCTGGAGCTGTGCCCCTGGGGAGGAGAGGGGGGAGTGAGAGCTCTCTCACTCCTGGAGGGTCCCAAAAGGCTTTTGGCAAGTGTCAGTGGAAGGGCTCCCCTAAGTCAGGATGATGAGCTTCATGAAAGTCGAGGCACAGTCCCCTGTGGAGCTGCTAAGATGCTCCCAGAGCTGCCCCTGTGCTTGGCTGGCACAACCACTGGTGCCCACAGCCAGAATGGGAAGGGAATTTATCTGGGTGGGTGTTTGCTTCTCCAGCTACTCCTTGGATGTACAATGGATGTGTTGCTTGCATGAGTAGAATTGTGTAAAATGGGCAGTAGTCTGCTTTTACATTACATTAGAGCTCTTTTTCTGGGACAAGACACTTCCAGGATAATTGTATCCAGACAGTGCTGCACAGTGATGTGCTTTGGATTTGAGTCATTGTCTTACCACTGCATTATGGCATTGTCTTCACTCCAGAGTGCCCCATCTTGTGTTATCCCTTTGCTTCCCTGCCAAAGGGGAAACACCAAGAGAAGTGTGTTGGTGAGTGTTTGAGCGAGAGAGGGGATTGTGTGGCCAGGAGTGAGAGGTGACCTTGGTGACAGGAAGCCTTTGGGTGCTCTCAGTTGTTAACAAAACAGCAGCTTGTGATTTGAGTGTGTTGATGGCTTTCCCAGTTTCACTTTTGACTCTTTTTGGTTCCAGGCTGTGACAGCACTTGTGAAAAACTACCCAAAGCACATGATTTCATCAATGCAGCAAATCCTGCCCATCGTCTGGAACACCCTTACAGAAAGTGCTGCTTTATATCCTTGGTAGTGAATGTGTTTACCTGGAATCGAACGAGACAAACTCAGTCTCATACCCAGTAATGACCTGACTGCTGGAGAAGCACAATACATGGAGTGCTCTGCCCTGCCAGACAAAAGAGGATCTTTCTGTTACTTCTGGAGGCTCCATTAAGTTTCTTTTAGCTTAAAATGTATGCTGATTGATGCATGTGCCCTGTAGAACTGCCACGAGCTCTGCATTGTTTCTGGTACTTTTTGGTAAGAATTGTCTTCTTAAAAAGGTGCTGGTCACAGTGTAAAGACTTTTACACTGTGACCGGTGTGAAAGAGAAGGAGAGGGAGAACCAGCAGTACCCCTTGCTGCAGCAGAACTAGTGGCTGATTGCACTTGCTGCAGAAGCTGATTTGCCATTTGAATTTTCAGTCAGTGCTCCACTGCACACCCAGCTGTGTCAGAGTGGTCTGTGGGTGCATTGCCGGTACTTGAAAACTGACAACTCAAATCTCTCCATATGGTATTTTCAGACCCCTGTTAAAATACAGTGGAAGGTGTCTCTGCCCATGGCAGGGGGATTGGAGCTATCGGGCCTTTAAGATCCCTTCCAACCCAAACCATTTTGTGAATCTATGGAAATACAAGGAGCTGTTTGTTGGATTTTTGAAGGTGTATTTCTCCCTCTCCTGTCCTGACTCCTACTACAGTCCTGTTGGTATGGACAAACAAAATGGGCTTTTGTTTGCAATAGGGGAGAGTCTTGTTTTTCCTTTCCTTGTGTTTCTTCTGATACTTGTTGGATCTTCAGTTCACCATCTGCAAAGATAGCTCCTTCCTTCTTACCTCCAGGTTAGTTTTCTGTCATTTCCCAGGGCTGGTGCTTGTGGAGAAGCTTGGTAGGGAGCAGAGCCAACCTAAGGTAGGATGTGGGAACATGGGGTGGTTCTTCACCCTTGGGCAGCAGTGAGGTGTTGATTTGGCTCACATCCCCTGAAAGAACAAGTCTGGGGGGTTCTGTTCTTGCAAAGTTAACATAAATGAAGTTTTGGGTTACCTTGGTAAGTTTCATCTAAGTTATTCAAATAATGTGAAAGATGTGCTGAAGTGATGTGTGAGTGGTCTGTGGAAAGTGATCTTTGAACTTGGGCAATGCACAAAGCCAAGAGCTCCTGGAGTTGTTGTCTCTGTGTCCTGAAGCAGAGGATTCTACACAAAATTCAAGGCTTTTTAAAGAACAAAACCTTCCCAAGTTATCAACAGTTTTAAGACAGGAACAGATTAATTCCAAAATAGACATTGTTCTTCAGAAAAAAGCATTTCCTTAACTCCATCCACTTATGTGAGAACAGAAGTAAATTACACCGAAGAGGTGGAGGATCCTGTGGATTCTGATGGTAAGAACTCGCACTTCACTTCTGCTATTTGAAGAGGAATGGAGTTACCTAAATATTGCATCAAAACAGTGACTGAAACACCATGGGAGATTGTGCTAAAGGTGCATTTACCTTGTTAGAATGGTGTCCATCACTTCTTTGCAAATTACTTGTGATTATGTTCAATGAAGGCACACAATTTAAGTTTTCTAATGGCTTAAGGAGTGAGTTTGGCAACAATTTTGAGGTAAAAGTAGTGGGACAAAAGAAAATCAAATAGGTTTTAGGTTGAGCTTGATAAATTTTAATGAGGGGTGTGTGGTAGGAAGAGGGCAGAAAGTGATGAGGTCTGAAATCCTCCTGGGGCTGCTGCTGCACTTGCTAGTCCAGGAGAATGAATAAATATCTGCTCAGAGAAGCTAACAGTTTATAATTATTTTCACATCCATTTGTACCTTTTTGTATATTGGCATATTCAGTCACATTCTTTTTTGTTTTTTCCACTTTGTTCAGGTGAAGTTCTGGGCTTTGAAAATCTGGTGTTCAGCATATTTGAATTTGTTCATGCCTTGTTGGAAAACAACAAATTTAAGAGCACAGTGAAGAAGGCTCTGCCAGACCTCATCTATTACATCCTGCTTTACATGCAGATCACAGAGGAGCAGGTGAGCATGTTTGTGTTGTGTAGGAGACAAAGGAAATGAGAGATTTAAACCAGCAAGCGTCCTGGGAAAAGTTTCAGTGTGTGGAGGCTGCTGTAATCTAGCAAGCTGTTCCATCACTTTGCTGTGGCAGCACGTAGAAGTTCCAGAATGGTACAAGGTGGACAGTAAATCACAGATCACAGAATGGTTTGGGTCAGAAGGGACTTTAAAGCCCATCCTGTTCCACCCTCTGCCCTTGGCAGGGATACCTTCCACTGTCCCAGGTTGCATCAAGCCCCAGCCAACCTGGCCTTGGACACTTTCAGTGATGGGACATTCACAACTTCTCTGGGCAACATATCCAGTGTCTCAGCACCCCCTTAGTAAGGAATTTCTTCTGTAATCTAAACCTACCATCTTGCCCCTTGTCCTGGGGCCCTGGTAAAAGGGCTTTATTTTTAAGGCAATTGTAAGATCCTCCTGGAATCTTCTCCAGGCTGAACAACCTCAGCTTTTTCAGGCTTTCTTCCTTCATTCTTCCGTGTGCTGTGAAAATGAGGATTTTCATGCTGAAAGGAATAAACAACTTTCTGTGAGAGCAAAAATGTTGTGCTAGTAGGGTGAAATAATTTGTACTGAAATTCTGCATAGCTCCTGGCCTCTCAAGTGTGACAACCATCATCTTTTAGTTTAGGTAGACATGCATAAAAACAAGCACTCTGTTAAAAGATTTATCTGCTTCTCCCATTCCTCATCTAAAAATAAAGCTGCGTAGCATTGTTTCCAGGTCAGTCATTAGTTCTGTCAAACTCTGATCTCAAATGAGGGGCAGAAGAGCAAGATGAGCTCAGAACAAAGGGAATTTCTTCTTTTCAAAGGTTTCTCCAATGGAATAGAAGAAAAATCATAGAAGATGATTTTAGAATAGAAGAAAAGTTGAGGATGAAGACTTCTTATGGCAGAGAAAAATTCTGAAAGTAGTTTTCCAAAACAGGTTGCAGGGAACAGAAAAGCTGCCTTTTACCAATGGTGTCCTGAATTCTCAGCTTCCCTATCCTTTTTTGTCTCCTCTAGATTAAAGTTTGGACTGCAAATCCACAGCAGTTTGTGGAGGATGAAGATGATGATACATNCGGGGAGGGGACAGTGCTGGGATGGGTGTCGAGGTCATCTGCAGCACTGGGTGCACCGTGATTTAATCACATTTCATTTGTGACAATGCTACTGAAGAGCAAGGATGGAGCTGGAGAGCTCTGATTAGAAGGAAAAAAACCAAAGTACAGCAGTTCTTGAGCCAGATAGTGAAATCTTCATGTGGAGTACTTTGGGCAGTTCCTAGCACAAGTTATCTGTGCCAAGGCTCCCTCCCTTCAGAGCTTGATGTTCCTTAAACCATCTCATAGGAAATTATAATTACTTATAGAAAATCAGAAGAGAAATTTGCAATACTTCATGTTCAGTTAATTGGGATAAAATTTTCAGGAAATATATATATATATGTTTGTGTATATATATATGTGTGTGTGTGTATGTATATATATGTGTGTATATGTATGTATATATATGTGTGTATATATATATATGTATGTACATACTTTTTTTTTTTNGGTAGAAAGTGATGAGGTCTAAAATCCTCCTGGGGCTGCTGCTGCACTTGCTAGTCCAGGAGAATGAATAAATATCTGCTCAGAGAAGCTAACAGTTTATAATTATTTTCACATCCATTTGTACCTTTTTGTATATTGGCATATTCAGTCACATTCTTTTTTGTTTTTTCCACTTTGTTCAGGTGAAGTTCTGGGCTTTGAAAATCTGGTGTTCAGCATATTTGAATTTGTTCATGCCTTGTTGGAAAACAACAAATTTAAGAGCACAGTGAAGAAGGCTCTGCCAGACCTCATCTATTACATCCTGCTTTACATGCAGATCACAGAGGAGCAGGTGAGCATGTTTGTGTTGTGTAGGAGACAAAGGAAATGAGAGATTTAAACCAGCAAGCGTCCTGGGAAAAGTTTCAGTGTGTGGAGGCTGCTGTAATCTAGCAAGCTGTTCCATCACTTTGCTGTGGCAGCACGTAGAAGTTCCAGAATGGTACAAGGTGGACAGTAAATCACAGATCACAGAATGGTTTGGGTCAGAAGGGACTTTAAAGCCCATCCTGTTCCACCCTCTGCCCTTGGCAGGGATACCTTCCACTGTCCCAGGTTGCATCAAGCCCCAGCCAACCTGGCCTTGGACACTTTCAGTGATGGGACATTCACAACTTCTCTGGGCAACATATCCAGTGTCTCAGCACCCCCTTAGTAAGGAATTTCTTCTGTAATCTAAACCTACCATCTTGCCCCTTGTCCTGGGGCCCTGGTAAAAGGGCTTTATTTTTAAGGCAATTGTAAGATCCTCCTGGAATCTTCTCCAGGCTGAACAACCTCAGCTTTTTCAGGCTTTCTTCCTTCATTCTTCCGTGTGCTGTGAAAATGAGGATTTTCATGCTGAAAGGAATAAACAACTTTCTGTGAGAGCAAAAATGTTGTGCTAGTAGGGTGAAATAATTTGTACTGAAATTCTGCATAGCTCCTGGCCTCTCAAGTGTGACAACCATCATCTTTTAGTTTAGGTAGACATGCATAAAAACAAGCACTCTGTTAAAAGATTTATCTGCTTCTCCCATTCCTCATCTAAAAATAAAGCTGCGTAGCATTGTTTCCAGGTCAGTCATTAGTTCTGTCAAACTCTGATCTCAAATGAGGGGCAGAAGAGCAAGATGAGCTCAGAACAAAGGGAATTTCTTCTTTTCAAAGGTTTCTCCAATGGAATAGAAGAAAAATCATAGAAGATGATTTTAGAATAGAAGAAAAGTTGAGGATGAAGACTTCTTATGGCAGAGAAAAATTCTGAAAGTAGTTTTCCAAAACAGGTTGCAGGGAACAGAAAAGCTGCCTTTTACCAATGGTGTCCTGAATTCTCAGCTTCCCTATCCTTTTTTGTCTCCTCTAGATTAAAGTTTGGACTGCAAATCCACAGCAGTTTGTGGAGGATGAAGATGATGATACATTTTCCTACACAGTGAGAATTGCTGCTCAGGATCTCCTGCTGGTATGAAATGTATTCCACATTTAGATACTGAAGTAGTAATAACAAGTATCCAACCTGCCCTGAGGAAGGGCATTTAGAGAAAAGGCCAACTTTTAACAGTCCATACAAATGAGTGTTACCATTTCCTTGTGCACAGGCTGTGGCTGCTGATTTCCAGAATGAGAGTGCAACTGCTCTGGCTGCAGCAGCTACGAGGCATTTGCAGGAAGCTGAGCAGGCTAAAAACAGCGGTGCTGAGCACTGGTGAGGGGCTGGGGTGGGGAGGGGATGGCGCTGGGGNGTACATACTTTTTTTTTTTTACGTGATGTCAAGAAGAGTGGTGCTGTATGCAGATGTATGTGTCCAATTTTAGAACTTCAGAGTTGCAGTTTTTAATGCTACTTGGGGATAGAAGAAGAAAACTCCACTGCAGGAGTACCTGGTTGCTGGTCCAGAGTGATTCTCTCCTGGTTTTACGGGGCATTGGTTCAGTGTTTGTGTTTATTTTGAGTGTTAGTGTCAGAGGAGCCCCTCTGATAATGAGCAGCAATGGAATGGCTGCAAAATCAGACCATCTGCCTCAGTTGTGAGAAGTTGTAAAGTAGGTTCTTGGCTTCATAAATAAAACCAAGGAGAAGTGTATTTGCACAGAGTTCTATATCATCATAATTAACAAAATGTTAATGCAAAATTAGGTGTTCTTAAATGTTTAATGTACTGGGTATCCCAGTGTTTCTGCACATAAATTATGAAGGCATGGCTGAAACACAAGATTTCATGGAAGAAGTTCTTTTTTATTATGAGAACAAAATTGGTACAAGTAACAACTAGTCCACCAATATTTTAGGAAGTGACTGAGAATGCTGCCCATCCTGAGGGAGTTTCCAAGCCCCCATCTTCCAGTTTTTGAATGTTAATCTCTTTAAGGGCTTTTTAAAATTCTCTTTTGGGATCAAGGAAATAGTTGTTGTAGCTTAGACCAGAAAATTACTTGTGACTTCACTTCAGAATATGTATTTATTTCTTGAGTGATGACAGAGGAAAAGTCTTAAGGTATCTGAACTATTTTGCAGGTGGAAAATACATGAAGCCTGTATGCTGGCCCTGGGCTCAGTCAAGTCTATAATTACAGACAGTGTGAAGAATGGGAGGATACACTTTGATATGCATGGCTTCCTGACAAATGTGGTCCTGGCAGACCTCAACCTTTCAGGTATGTGGGACCCTGCATCCCTGGGAATAACTGCTGGGTGCCACTCACCGGGAGTCTCTGATGAATCTCTCAGGTTGATGTGTGCATGAGGTATTGGAAAACACACTTTGCACCTTGCTCATGTGGAAAAAATAAATCTTGTGAGTTCCCACGTGCTCTCAGTTCTACTGTAAGTCCTTTATATGTGGCACTGTGCTTTCAGCTGGATCTCATTGTTGGCTGGATGCATGAGCCTGTAGGGCTCGAGGAGCTGGGTGGAAAATAGCTGTTCTGATGTCTTGTGTCTGTTCCTGGAAAAGTCACCAGCACTGTTTAACCGCCTTCAGAATTCCTGCTGCACCATGTCATCCCATTTGTTTTATGCTGAGGCTGACACTAGTTGTAGCACATGAATTCAAATAATGCTCCTGGCTAAATGGAATTCTGTTATTGGGAACTCAGCAGGATTTTGCTCTCTGTATTATCTTACATCAGTGTGCAAGAAAATCAGAGGAATTGTTGAAAGTCAGACCTCAAAAGTCCTTGCAAATCAAAATTTTAGAAGTTTAAGGCATTAATATGAGCAGCATTGATGAGTCCACATTGCGTTGTCACTGTACAAAAAACTGGTTCCCCAGTTCCTTTTTCATCAAAGAAACACTTATCTAGCCCATTGCAAAGAAGGGTTTTTTCTTTTCTTTGTGTTAATGTCGGATGAAGAACTAGTGTACAAAGTGCATAGTGTCCAATGCATGTAAGAAACCAACCTTAACAATTTACATATATTTACATTCATTTACATGCGTGGCATTGGGTTGTAAATGAGCTGCTGTGCTCTAGGAGGGCTCCCAGAGTCAGTGTGTTGATGGCTCTCCAAGGATATCCATTTAATAGTCAGTAATGGTACAGACGAAGAAATGTTGTGTTTAATGATACTGCCTTAAAAAACAAAGCTCTTCTCTTGCTGTACGTCTTGCACAGAGTGTTTTATGTCCTCATCTTAAAATTAGTACTTGCAGGAGCATAAATAATGGCAGTAAAGGTGCTGAGGAACAGAGAGCATCATCACTTTGAGGCCAGCCTAGATAGGTAAGGAGATTCATAGTCTAAAAAGGCAGCTGGATTAAATGTGATAAAGATATATCATACCTTAGTGAGTGCAAGCAGGTGAGTGGATAATGAATGTCCACTGCTTCTGTGGTGTTGGTGAACCACAGAATTCCATTCTGTAACTGCAGGGTGATGGCTGCAAACTAGTAACGTAATCTGTGAAAGGTCCCTGGGTATGAGCTCTGTTATTCTAATGCTTCTCCCTAAGATGCTGCTTTCTTCAGCTGGGGACAGAATATTGAGCTGGATAAATGGGAATTAGTGGCAAAGCCTCTGTTCTCTTACTTTGCTTTTGTTCAGTGATGGACAAATTCAAGTGTAAATAGTTGAAGGGAGAAGATTTTTTAATAAATGAGAAATTACTCTTTGAAATAACTAAGAAAATAAACCAGATTCTGACCATGAACAAAAATTCTTTGTATGCCAGCACACTTGTCTTGTGTGTCACATTTCAGTGTTTTCCTATTGGAATGACAAGATTTTAAATAATAGATGGAAGCAGCTGTGATTTTAAACTCATAAAGCTTATTCTGAAACAACTGAGGTATTTTGTTTTGCTGCAGTGTCTCCTTTCCTCCTGGGCCGGGCCCTGTGGGCTGCCAGCCGTTTCACCGTGGCCATGTCACCAGAGCTCATCCAGCAGTTCCTGCAAGCCACAGTCAGTGGATTGCATGAAACCCAGCCCCCCTCTGTCCGGATCTCTGCAGTCAGAGCCATCTGGGGGTAAGCAAACCCTGGGCTATTCCACAGCCCCAGGGACGGGCGTGTAAATCACACTGATAAACTGGTTTGTTAAAATGGCATTTCTGTCTGGGCTGTGGGAGGTTTTGCTTTGAGTGAAGCAGATGTCAGTTTAAAAAGTGTAAGCAAACAGGTTCAAAATAGAATAACTCTAATGAGGAATATGGAATTGAGATTCAAGGTTTGCTACATAAAGTGTTGTGATGGATATGGTCACAGGGAGGAGCAGCACTAGGTAGTGTTGGAAAGCATGAGGATGAAACCCAGATTATTCCTATTTGCTCATAAAGGCGACTGACATCATACAGGCCCATGGAGCCAATCACAGCAATAAGGAGTGTTTGGAGTTTGATTTTTTTACCCCATTTTTGTCAGAAGGAAGCTTTGTTGTACTTGATGAACATTAGTGTAAAATCAAAAAAACAGTCTCAAAAAAATGTGCTAAAACCTAACTGTTCACCACTTCCGAACAGAGCACTTTGTGGTTTTTGCACTGAAATGTTAATGAATAAATAAAGTCAGAGATTTATGACTTAGTTATTCCTGAAATTGCTTTATCACACCCCAGCTCACTTGTAGAACATGGTCATGAAACACTTTGTAAGCAGTGTCTGTCCTGGACTTCTTTCCTTTTCTCCACTGATGGGCAGCTCTTAGTAGAGATCTGTCACTGAGGGGCAGTAGAAGCTTCTAACATCACTCGGCTCACCTCTGCTTTATGTGGAATGCAGAGGGAAGATTTCTGGTGAGAGCTTTCTTCCTCCTTCCTGCTGAGCAGCTGGGAGGTCAAGCAGTAGTGGACTGAAGGAGAGAAGTCCTAGAGGAGTGAACTTAAGGAATAAGAATGGACAGGATGGAACAACCCCTTACGTATTATCCAGAATAGAATATATTTAAGTTACTTCAATAAATTAGGATTGTATTTTTGTATCACAAATTTCTCGTCTAGCTACTGTGACCAGCTCAAGATCTCTGAGAGTACCCACGTGTTGCAGCCTTTCCTTCCCAGCATTCTGGATGGCCTGATCCACTTGGCAACTCAGTTCAGCTCCGAGGTGCTGAACCTGGTGATGGAGACACTGTGCATTGTGTGCACAGTGGACGCAGCGTTCACAGCCAGCATGGAGAACAAGATCTGCCCCTTCACCATTGCAATATTCCTCAAGTACAGTAACGGTATGCATTCCACTTACATCCCAAAGCACAGCTGGTTTTGCTGTTGAATCCTGCTGCTCAAACCTTAATCAATGGTCATTGAATGAACATTGATTCCCGTGGTAGAGGGGAAAGTTGCTGCCTTGCCCAGCCAAAATAGTGGTGGCAAAGATTGAGATGTGTGTGTGTGTTTTAGTAAATGATGCTTTCTCTCTCCAGATCCTGTTGTTGCTTCTCTTGCCCAGGATATTTTTAAGGAGCTAGCTCAAATAGAAGCCTGCCAGGGTCCAATGCAGATGAGGCTGATCCCAACCCTTGTCAGCATCATGCAGGCCCCAGCTGACAAGATCCCGGCGGGGCTGTGTGCAGTAAGTGCTTCGGTGGGGCACGGCCTGGGCTGGAGATGTCCCGTGTTCTGTAACACTCGGGGTGGCTGCTCTGCAAAGGGCACAAAGGCTGCTGTGGACATGCTTTGGAGCAATGGCTTCAGTCACTGGGGGAGGTTTCTCTGTGGAGGAAGCAAGCTGCAGGTGCAGGAAGATGCTTCCAAAAGTTTGCTTTAAACTGCTCCTCTGGCTTTCTTCTAGTTTCCACAGTATCAGTCATCCCCAGTCATTTTGCTGTGACATTGCCATCTTTCAGCAGGAACAGTCTCTTCTCCCAGCAGACTGCGCAACTTTTCCTTGCATTTCTTCCTAAGGCTTTTTCTGATTTATGCATCACATATGTATGAATTTGAGATAAATTATACAGGTGCCCTAATAAAAGATGGAGCACTGACTGTGTAGAATGGTTGTATGGAATTAAATCCATAAACATCCATATCAATATGCATATAATCTGTTAATTGGTATGACTGTAACAATTGCTTATGAGTAATTAAAATAAATTTAAATCAATATAACCAAAATGGAACAAGTCAGCAAGAACAGTCTCTGGCTGTTCTGATTAGCGTGCATCTGTTTGCCATGTTTGAGTGGCGACACTGCTCTTGATGTGGGAACTGTCTTGGGAACTTCTGCAGCTCACAGCAGTGATGCTTGGGTGTGTGACTCCAGGGTCCTTGCATTTAAAAATTATTCTAGACTGTGAGTTCAGGGTGTGGTTGCAGCAGTGGCCACACCCCTGCAGTTCACACTTTTGATGTTTGCAGCAGGGGTGGGTAGTACTGACTTCAAGTTCTGTGGCTGCTGCTGTGACAGTTTGTGCTTTCCTTTCAGACTTCTATTGATATACTGACCACAGTTGTGAGGAATACAAAACCTCCTCTGTCCCAGCTTCTCATCTGCCAGGCATTCCCTGCAGTGGCACAATGCAGCCTGAACACAGATGACAATGCTACTATGCAGGTACCCCTGTGGGGAGGGGGAGGCTGGTGACACTGTGGGGAGGAAGAGGACTGCAGGGCTGTACCAGTCCAAGAGAGGTGACACAGCCTTTGAGGAAGCCCAGGCTGTGCTTGCCAGTTGCTGTATCAGCAGCCCCTCAGAGCCTCTGCCACCTCCAGTTTACCATGAAAGTCCTGTTGTTCAGGGCCTGCAGTGACTTTTTCTGATCATTCCTGGATGTGGAGAACTACAGTGAGAAAGGCAGTAACCTGGATGTTTTTTCTATTTTAGTGCACTGGAGTATGTTAAAAAAACCTACCAACCAAGGCCCAACAACACAAAAAAAAAAACAACCCCCAAACAACCAAGCAAACCTGTAATGCTTTTCTGCCCCCATAACATTTATCAGACCTGGTAATGGCAGGAACTATATTCAGGAACTTTCACAGGCACAGGACAGCAAAAGTCCTCCTAACCCTCCTCCTCTAACAGCTTTCTGCTGTACTCATTTATAAGGGATGGGGAAGGCAAACTTCTTTTTGATTGAGCCATGGAGGGAAAGCAGGGAATCATCTCCAGCATCAGTACTGCCTGAGCTGTGCTTGCTGGCAGGCTTGGCCATGGCCTGATGTTTTTGGAGTATCTAGGAAGAAGGGAAAAGCATCAGAGGCTAGAAGTGCAGGGAGCCTTTTCATTCCAGCTCCTAAATGGCATATGAATAACAAGGGTGGTTTCATTCCTTATGTAAGGAGTTCCATAGTGGCAGCTACTCTTTCCCATGTGAATACAGACCATGGGAATGTGGTCTTTGCCTAAACAGCAGGCCAGTAAGAATAGGCGAGAGACCAGCAGGGAGAAATTGTCACCTGCACATTGGTTGCTTTGCTGGATCTTTGTGCTAAGAAGAATTCAAAAGGACTGCAGCTTAGCTGCTGAGTTGTTTTGGTCATGTCATATTTCTCTGTCTTCATCTCTCACTTGTTTAAAACTCTTTGAATTTCTTTAGATACCAAGACTGGCACAAAACTGCAGCCACTTGAGGTTGTTGTTGTATTTATTGTTGTATTTATTAGTTATCTTGATTGCTGCTGATTGGGCAGTGAGGAGTAGTGTATGTGTTGATACGCTGGAGTCTGTAGAACTTACCTGTAAATCTTTCACAGGTGGCACCAGTTTTCCCCTTGCTTTCATCGTGGTTCAGGGAGGTTCTGGGATGGTGAAGGGGATGTCTCCGTGCCTGCCCGTTCCCTTACCCCCTGCTTGTCTCTGTAGAACGGCGGCGAGTGCCTGCGCGCGTACGTGTCGGTGGCGCTGGAGCAGATCGCGCAGTGGCACGATGAGCAGGGCCACAACGGGCTCTGGTACGTCATGCAGGTGGTGAGCCAGCTCCTGGACCCACGGACCTCAGAGTTCACCGCTGCCTTTGTGGGCAGACTGGTCTCCACTTTGATTTCAAAAGCCGGGAGTGAGCTGGGAGAGAATCTGGACCAGATCCTGAGGGCCATCCTGAGTAAAATGCAGCAAGCAGAGACACTTAGTGTGATGCAGGTGAGCAGGCTTGGCACCCAGGAGAGTGAGGAGAAGCACCAGGAGAAGAAACTGTCACAATTTTCTTTCATTTCATGCCTGTTTATTTAAGGCTCGTGCAATTGGAGGGTCTGTGTGTCGTGTTGAAGTAGTCAGGAAAATGCCTACTCTGATCAGAGAATCATGGCATCTTCTGAGTTAGAAGGGACCCAAAAAATCATTAAGTCCAACTCCTGGCCCTGCACAGGACACCCCAACAATCTCACTCTGTCCTAACATTCCTTGAGCTCTGACAGCCTTGGGGGTGTGATCATTCCCTGGGGAGCCTGTTCAGTGCCTGACCACCCTCTGGGAGAAGAAACCTTTTCCTGATACCCAGCCTAACCCTCCTGTGACACAGGTCCATGCTGTTCCTCAGGTCTGAAATTTTTTGCCAGGTTACACGGTAAGCAAGATTCTCCTGGATAAGGTGTAATGTACCTTCAGTAGTCCCTCATGCCCTTGTACTTGCAAGCCTTCTTTGGAGGGATAGGAGTTGCCTTAGTAGGAATGTTATGGCAAAGGCAGCATGTGTTTATGAGTGGATTTGTTCTGTATTCCAAGGATAAATGCCTGGAATTTGAGACAAGATGAGCTTTTGGTGGATGGGAGACATAGTTGGCATCACCATCTCTTCTAGCCTTGACCTACTTGTAGTGACACAGTTTTCTGGAGTGATTTTTTTTCCCAGTGGTCTTCATTCTCTCTCCTTTTTTGTCTGTGCCCTCAATGTAAAACAGCTCATGCTGACTGCCCTGGTTCCTTGGTAGCAGCTGGGGGAAGACATTTTGCTGGCACTGCTGAGCAAGATCCCATCTCTGTCCCCCAGTGCAGCACTCAGCTGAGCTTCACTCTGCTCTAACCATTTTATCTTATTTCTCTGATTTTTGAAAGTGCATTTTTTAAGCCAGCATGTGGTGCCACAATGGCCATTTCAATGTCAGCAGATCTCACCTGCTTTAGGATTTTTTACCCCTGGATATACTGAGGATAATTGTTTGGAATAGCTCTCATTTTACTTGGTTTTGGATTTAAAAGATACGGAAGTTTAAATCTGAAGCAGTCCCTTGTAGCCAACCATTTTGCAATGCTGGATCTGCTGTGTTAGCATGGAAGATGGGTCTCTGGAGATGAGCAGCTTTTTTCTGAGGAGGGCTACGGAGATGCCCTCAGACTGGGAAAGTGACATTTAGACATACACAGCGAATGAGTTCTGCCCTGGTCTTTAGGAGCCAGAGTGCAAAACTGTGTGTTATAACGAAACCTTTCCAAAAGTTGTAGTTCTTTCCCTAAAATCATGTTCAAAATGCATTCAGAATTGGGAGGGTGCTGCTGAGGGATGATGTGGTGGTGTTTATTTCCTGCATTTGTAGCACAGTGTTTTGCAGCTGGTTGTACTTTCCCTTCCTCCCGGGGTTGGTAAGCACAGTCTTCACTCCTGCAGGGAGCTTCAGCTTCCTTCAGTGAGCACAGCTTCACTCCAGCTCCTTAAATATTTGATAAAACATTTCCAGCTATTAAATTATGTACAGCTAACATTGCCTTTCTCCTCCTGCAGTCCCTGATCATGGTGTTTGCTCACTTGGTTCACTCACAACTGGAGCCACTCCTGGAATTCCTGTGCAGCCTGCCTGGCCCCACTGGCAAGCCCGCCTTAGAGTTCGTGATGGCCGAGTGGATGAGCAGGCAGCACCTCTTCTATGGGCAGTATGAAGGCAAAGTCAGGTGGGACCCACAGATACTCCTGTTAGCTGCCCTCATCCCACTGCCTTTGAGTGCTGGCCATAGGGAAGGGGAGCTGGCTCAGGTGGGAGCAGCGTGTGCCAGCGTTGGGCAGAACTGCTGCTCCCTGCACTGTCAGTTCTGCTCAGGAGAGCTGTGGTAACTGGAGCAAGCTCTGATCTTCCTCATCAGTGCTCCTGCTGCCTCGTGCTCCTGTGCTGGAACAGAGGCACGAGGGGGAAGGGGTGTCTCCTGCAAATACGGGGCTGCTTTTGGGATTGAATTTCTGTGAATGAGATGAGAAGAGCTTCCAAACTTGGAATTGCCTTTGTAGAATACGGTCGGGGGTTCTGGGGTGTTGTAGAGGGTTTCCTAAGAGAATCTGGTAATTTCTTGTGGATTTATTGATCTATTAAAAGTCAGTCAAGAAATCAATTGCAACAGTGTTCTCTCCCTTTTGCTGTGGGAGCATGTTTGTGTTCTATTGGAGGCTGAGTGCTGTATTCCAAAGCATGGGATGCTCTGTATTCATTTAAATTTTGTCACAGCTGCTGTATTAGATTTTTTTGGAATCAGGAAGCCTCACAGACCACTCTTAGGGGTCTCACCAGCTGTTAGCTCACTTATTAGTGTGTGTTGTTATGTCATTGTTATGGGCTGTCAAATAGCCTGTGAAATAAATAATGAGAAAAAGCAGGTTCAAAATGGAAGTTAGTGAACAATCCTGAAGGACAAGCAGCAGGTTTGGGGATCCAGTGCTCTTTTTGGTCACATTTTGTTGGTTTCATCCCTAAGCCTGGTCGTTTATCCCCATTTTGACAGTGCAGGCCTGTCTGCAGGATCTCTTGAGGCTTATGGCACAGGGAAAAGCCAAGGCTGGCCAGGAGAGCAAGGTTAAAGGCAGTTGCTTAGAGCTGTGTTGTCCAAAATAAGAAATGTTTGTGTACAGTGATGTAACAGGGCTCCACACTGTATTAAACACTTGGATTTGGTTGGTTTTGGTGACATTTACCATGCATTAGTAAATACTTGGAGTTTCTGTGTCCTGAGGAAAAGCAGGACCTCCTCTGAGGAGCCTCTTGTTCAGGGTTAGTAGAAAGACCCTGAAGGCAGCTGACACCCCCTGTGTGCACAGTCCCCAGCCACTGGGGGCAAGTTGAAGAAGTGGCTGTGGAGTTTTGATGAAATGATGGGAAAACTTGGGGCAGCTTGGGGCAGCAGTTAAGACCTGTGTCCAAACCAGCAGAATCAGAGCCATAGTGTGGGAGAGAGAGAGGATGAGAAGCGAAAGCACAAAAAGAGTTCCACAGAACTCCAAAACTTCAGTTTGAGATTTGTGGAGCCAGGAGAGAGATTTGGGGGTGCAAAGCATAGATTGTTAACCTTGACCTGTGGTCAACATCATCCTCAATGTGCTTGCAAACAGCATGGAGCTGGAGAGGGTTTGAAGTGTGGAGTAGAAATGTGAGCATCAGAGATGGAAAGAACATGTAAAGGAGAGGAGCAAGCTGGAAGGTCTGAGTGTGGCAGAGCGATGAAGGACCAGAAGTGAAAATGAGCATTGAGACTGGAGAAAGGCGGCAGATCACTGCTACAAATCAGCCAAATTACTGTTTTGTTGCCACTGCTTTTCTCTTAATTCCATCCTTGTGTGCACATGGTGCTGCAGGGGCACATTTAACCTGGTGGCCCTTCTGACCTGGAGAAACCTTTAATGTATGTGTGGGTGGATGACTGTACTGTTGATGGTGCTAAATCCAAAGCTTGACCAGTGCCCAACTTGCTCTGCAGGTCAGGAGCTGAGTCCAGTTTCGGATGCTGACATAAAGCAGGAGACATGGGAAAATTCTGTCATGCTTGTTCTTGGCAAAGATGTAGAAGAAAGGGCATAGGGGTGTCTGCTCTGGGGTGTGTTCCCTCTTAGAAAGGGGCTATGAAAACCAGACAGTTCAGGGAATTTCTGATCTCTAATTTTCCTATTCTCTGCTCCCAGCTCTGTAGCACTGTGCAAACTCCTGCAGTATGGCATCAACACAGATGACAAGAGACTTCAGGACATTAGGGTGAAGGGAGAAGAAATATTTAATATGGATGAGGGAATTCGGACACGATCCAAGTCGGCCAAAAGTAAGTAATCATTTTGCTGTGTTTAACAGGGGTTTTTTCTGTAAGTAGATGCTATGAAAGGCCTTAAATAGGTCTGGCAGATCACACAGAGCTGTGGGAGATAGTTCCTGCAGAAGGCATGTGTTGGTTTTTAGAGCTAATTCATACATCATGTACTTAATATCTGTTTACCTGTATCTACTTACCTTAATTCTGCCAAAGACTGGTTTGGAGGACTCCTGATGTCTGATTTAATACAACTGGTTGAGGCAATTATGGGATGGGCAGTTCTTCACTGCTGTTTTGCATCATGAGACAGAATTGATATTTCTGGATGCTGATACCTTCTCTGAGAGGAAAGTGTCTGTAGTGCATGCAGAGATTTAAAACAAAGGCATGCCTTTTTCAATGAGACACTTTCACAAAAAGCAATGATTCAACAAGAGATTTCTTTTAAGGAAAACTTGACCAGTCTCCTGCATAAGACTAGTCTTATTTTTAATAAGTTGAACCCAAGGTCTCTTTGACTGGAGGTTGCTGTTGAGCTTAATATTTTAAATTAGAGAGAGCAGAGCCCTGGGCAGTTTTTCCTGAGGACTGAGCTCCAGGGGAGGACACTCAGGGGCTGCTGTCCTCAGCCATCAGTCAGACCTTGGTTGTGCCACTTGCTGTGCTAGAGCTCATGTGTGACCAGTGGTGGGATGGGATGTGGAGGCTGTACAGATCCAAACTGGGAGCCTCTCCAGACAGTCAGTGCTCCTGGAGCTGCCATGGGCTTGGGATCTGCAGTGATGCAGTGAAGGACTAAGGTGACAGCTAAGGAGGTGAAGAGGGGCGAGCACTAGGGATTTTAAGAGGTGAGTGGTGGTCACAAATCACTTGCTACCTGATTATTCTTGGCTTAAAAAAACCAAACCTACAAAGGTCAGACAGAAAAATGGCAACTGCCAGCATTTGAGTTAAACAAAGATTAATACTAGCATTAGTAAGAGCTAAAACTAATGCTCCCAGATTTTTTATTTGATAGGATCTATACTTTAGTAGTTAAGGGCAAATACACTGTCTAGCTGTCCCTGTGGAATAGTTAAGCCCTGCAGGAACACTAGTAAGGAAAAGTTGTAGTTTACAGTGCCTCAGAAGGGGCAGAGCCATGCCTGGGAGCATGTACTGCTTATGTACATGAAAGCATTGGTGGATGTGCAAATGGACTTCAGGAAAGAAAGGTTGACACCAGCTGACTCTTAAGCAGCCTGCAGGAACAGAGTCACATGTTCATTCATCTGTGAAGATTTTCCCCCTGCCTCCCCCCCCCTTCACTTGGAGGCAAGGTTGATACTGCATTGAGATCTTTGGGAATATAGCTCTGGGGGTATATGGAAAGAAGCTTTGGGGGTTTTATGTCAGTTGGTTTTCTCTCCCAACCTCCCTAACAAAAAAACTCCACCTCAACAAAAAAGGGCCTGTTTTATAACTTCTAATTAAAAGCAACATGAATATGTGGTTTTTTTCTCTTACAGATCCTGAGCGCTGGACAAACATTCCTTTGTTAGTAAAAATCTTAAAATTAATAATAAATGAACTCTCTAATGCCATGGAAGCAAATGCATCTAGACAGACAACTGCAGATTGGAGCCAAGGTAAAATACTGGGTTTGCTTTTTCTCTTTGCATGGCTTAAATCTACTTGATCTTCTCTTGAGAAGAATTTGTGGTATAGGAACTATGTGACAGTAAATCATGTATCCTACAAAGGCTGGAATAGTGATCCAGAGAGTAAGCTCATAGAATCACAGAATCCCAGGCTGGTTTGGGTTGGAAAGGACCTTAAAGCTCTTTGTGTTCCACCCACTGCCATGGGCAGGGCCACTGTCCACTATCCCAGGCTGCTCCAAGCCCTGTCCAACCTGGCCTTGGACATTTCCAGGGATCCAGGGGCAGCCACAGCTGCTCTGGGCATCCTGTGCCAGGGCCTTACCACCCTCACAGGGTACAATTCCTTCCCAATATCCCATCTAACCCTGCCTTCTGGCAGTGGGAAGCCATTCCTCTTTGTCAAAGGCCCTCTCCAGATCTCTTGTTTTATTGTACAGTTCATCATTAGGACAACATCTCTTCCTTCCCTGTGCTGTATTTAAATGCTACCAATCTCTTGCAGGTCAAAATAAATAAAATGGGAGAGTAAGATCAATCAGTGTTGTGTATCCTTAGACCTAAAAATTCTTTTGGGCTAGTTTGGAAGATGGGATCTGACCATGTGCAAATAAAATTACCCTTTCATGGTGTATCTGGTTTGCCTTTCTTCCTACTTCAAGTATCCGTTCTTGGTGTTGCCTTTTGCTTGGCTCCAGTTCTGGAATCCTTCCAAAAGGATAAGGAGGGTTGTAGGTGTTTCTCTTCATCCACCCACACAGGCAGATATGTGTTTGCCTACAAACTCCAGTCCCCTGTAGAGTGATCACAGACCTCTTGGACCTCTTGGATTTGGATCATTTCTAGAAATTTTGTTTTTCTAAACAGATGATTCAAATGATATGTGGGAGGATCAGGAAGAAGACGAGGATGAAGATGAAGGCTTAGCAGGACAGTTCTTATCAGATATTCTTTCCACAAACAAGTATGGTGAGTAACAGCTTGAAAGTTCTTCAAAGCAATAATCAAGTAGGTGACATCCTAGTCAAAGTTTCCTTCCCTTACCAGTAGCAAAAAAAAGGCTGCAGGCGTGGGGAAGGAATTCTGCTCTGGGATTGTGAATAAGGACTTTCTGGAGAAGCCCTGGCTTTGAGCAGCGTGGTGATTAAATTGCTGCATTATAAATAACATCACCTGGGAGCCCACATACTGCACAGGCTTCACACCTGGGAGGTGCCTGCAGGTATTTCTTCTAAAGAGAAAACTGCTGCTCAAGGTGTAGGTGTGACCTGAGTGTCATGGTGTCCTAGGGATGGGTGAGCTCGTTTGTGGAGAGACCTTGAGGAGCAAGTGCTGCATAAAGAGATGAGCAGGTGCATCATCCCTCAGGTTCATGTAGCCTCAGAAAGAACTTTACAGGGAAACAGTGAGGAATGCTGCTCACATTAGCTCAGAACTGGCAAAGTGTCACCCTCACATGGGATTAAGGCAGAAGATCCTGGTGCATGGGATTCCCAAACCTGCCTGTGAGTGTCCCATGTGTGCTTGGCTCACCTGCATGTTCCTCAAGTCTCCACTGACCCTGGTTCTGGGCTTCAGTGGTTTCTATCACATCACCGAAAGGAGAATATTCTGGATACAATTTTCTTTTTCCCAGCAGTGCTGAAACTATTTACTTTTGGATCCTTGTATTTCAGTAGCTTAATAGAAAATTTCCTGAGATAGTCTTCTCTTTTTGATGTTAAAACCTGCTGATTTGCTTCTGACAGATGAAGATTACTATGAAGATGATGAAGAGGATGATCCAGATGCATTAAAGGACCCTCTTTACCAAATAGATCTCCAGGTGATGCTCTAGAATGAGGGGCTTTATCAGATTCCAATCATTCTCTATAAACTTTAATTTTTTAAGTGTTGTACTTTAACAAGTATGTAAGCACTGGAAACACCAGTTATTGATTGTCATCCAGAAGGCACTCTCTTAATTGAAATTACTTTGGAAAGGGCCAAGTGTCCCAAGAATTTCTGGAGCTATTTTTCCTTATCATTAATATCTATAATGTGGAAATGTGAATGAACAAAACTCTTTGAACAGAGGGAGATGAGACTTTTCTGCCTGTGAGCGTCACAGCTACTGGCAGAAGTCAGGAGTAGGTTTGAGAGTGAATATGACAGAATTTCATATTCCACTTGGAGATGCTCCCACCCAGTCAACCCCTGTGTTACCCTTTGCTCCTGCTTTTCCCACCACCTGCAGCTGTTGATGGGCCCTTCCCTCTGCTCCCACCCTTTTTCCTCTGCTCCAGCCCTTCCCTCTGATTCCACTCCTCCTCCTGCACTGTTCCTTTCTGTTCCCTCCAATCCCGGGGTGTTACTTGGTGCATGTTGGGATATGTGTCCTGCCACATGGAAGCAGCAGGATTTCCCAGGAGGGTGGTGCTGACAGGGTGTTTCTGTCCCTCCCAGGCCTATCTCACCGACTTCCTGTGCCAGTTTGCACAGCAGCCCTGCTATGCCATGTTCTCTGACCACCTCAATGACAACGAGAAGCGAGTGCTGCAGGCCATCGGGATATAGACCCACTCCAGAGACCACACCTGCCAGATCTGAACAATAGGTTATTTTTGGCTAATTCCACGTTTTATGACAGGACATAAAACATTTTCCAGTGTCTGCCTGCCTTGTTCCAGGTCGACAATGGCCTCGTTGTTTTGAGCCTCATCTTAACGCACATCTAAGGATGCTAAGGAAAGGAAGCCTGAGAAAGTAGCGAGGACATTGCACATTGGTCTCACCACAGGAGCACTTTCATTTTCCACAGTAACTTTCCAGGAAGTTCTTAAAGATAAGAAATAATGTGTCCTTAATATTTTTAAAAGGAAACTGTCTCTACCTGTGAAGAGGCACTTTTAGTTTCCCACAGCACAGTTCGACAGTGAAAGGAAGCGGGTCACTTATGGATTGCTTGAGAAGTGGGAAGGTTGTTCCTCTTGGCTGTTGTTCCTCCTCACGTAACACTGGGTAAATATCTTGATCCTACAACGTGACTTCTTTTATAGAACCACAAACTCTTTTCAGAGCTGCCTGGATGGGATGGAGCCAGTTCACAGGAGTTTGGAGGGGAAGCTGAGACAATGAACCTGAGTGCGTTTCTTCTTTCCTGGTGTGGATGGGGCTCTGTCGCTCACATCTCCCATGGGAGCAGTTCTTCACTAACACTTGTGTGTGCACATGCTCAGAGGAAGCCATCACTTAGATTTCTGTTCCTGTGGCATGTGGCTATGAAAGACTGGTTTTCTGGAACACAAGGAGCCACAGTTTTTAGGAGGAAAAAAAGAACTGATTGTATTTAACAGATTTGCTCCATGACAGCCACTCTGAACTACTTTGGTTTTTTCACACTCCTGTGTGTATTTTTATAGAGTGGTAAAATAACATTTGCAAATTGATTTCCCCATGAGAACAGTGTGATGTATCTCACAACACCTCTCTGCCTTTGGTTCCCTTTCAGGGAAAATGAAATAAAACTATTAAAATGTACATTGGTATCCTTCTTATAAAACAGATTTAAAGGAACTTGTGCTTGTTTCCTGATGTCACTTTTTAAAGACATATTTCTCCTTAGGACATGTTCTGTACGTGCTGCCAGAGGATGTTGGGGTGTTTCATGGGAGTCAGCTGGACAGAAAGGGAGTCACTGCTACACTGTGTTGTATGTATCTGCTGCTAAAATGGGCCGAGCCATTACAGTTTCCTTTTAAGAAAGGCACTTGCTGTTCCTTTGTGGAATCATTTGTTTTGACACTGTGTCCAAACCTCCATAACCTGGAGTCCTTCTGCCTCTCACTGGTCTCACATTGTGCCTCAGAGTGGGCAGAGCCAGGGGGGATCCCCCCATCCCCTGCAGACTCCTGAGCCATTCTCAGTTTTTTGAGTGCCTAACTAACTCTATGAGAAGCAGTTTGAAGCCTGATTGGTATGTGTCTAATAAGGTACAAGCTCTTCCCATGCCATTGTGTCTCAGTGTCTTTCTTCCCTGGGGATTCTCTGGTCTATAAGAATATGTAACAGAAGGGGTGCCCTGACCCTCCTGTCGTACAGTCCAGTAGGAGTTTTGTTCTGAGCCCTTTGCCTCTCAGCTTCCACTGAAAGGGCCAACAAGTTAAACCAAACAGTGCAGTTTTGAAAACCCATCAAGAAGCTGATGGCTGCAGTGATGTGTCTACACGGCTGTTCCAGAAAGATCAGGAGTGTCCTCAGAGGAATTGGTCCCAGCTCTTGGAAGAGGCAGGACCAGCTTTTTGTGCCCTGTAATCAGCAGCAAAGGCACAAACCCAGCCATCCATACTTGGACAAAAGTGGATGCTAAAGGTCTGGAAGCATCGAGGTGTGTTCAGGGTGTCAGGAGCAAACAGCACACTGAAGGCTGGTTAGCCTGGGCTCACAGAGGTGCTGCTGGGGTTTGTGTGTGCTCCAGTGGGAGCTGGAATCCTGTGCCTCAGGGGGGGCTTTAGCCAGGTCAGAGGTTTAGGTTTAAGCAAGTCTCTGAAAAATGAGACTGACATTGGTACTGACACTGAACTGAAACATCTAGAGGTGTCATTGTAAGTTCCAAAAGATGGATGGGTCAGTGCCATGTTCCTGCTGGAGCTTATCTGTGTCTTGGGTAAAAACAGTTTTGATTTGCAGTTATCAGTGTTTTTTCAAGGAGTGTGAGAAGGGAAGGATGGGGGATAAGTGGCATTGTCTCTACGTGTAAAGATTCACTTACCTGAGTTTCCCACAGCACAGATGGACAGAAAAAAGGCACTGTGTTCCTTACAGATTGCTTGATAAGTGGGAAAGTTGTTCCTCTTGGCTGAGCTGGTGCTCTGCACTCTTCTTCCTTCATCCTCAGCTCGGATGCAGCCTGAGCTGGCTGGGCATGGTGCTGCTGCGTGGCAGCTGAAGCTTGGGACCATCCTGAGGGGCAGGACTGGCACAGGGATGGTGTGGTTGTGCAGCAGCTACTGCCAGCACCCTCACCGTGTGCAGGGTGGTCTTGGCAAGAAATACTCTGACTCAAGCAATCCCTAGGAAGAGGCTGGATAGGATCTGAGAGTGCATGAGTGAGATGGTTTGAGGGACCTCAGCAAAGTCCTGCTGGTGCTCATGACTTCATTGATTTTCTGCTTAACCACTGTCATCTTTCCTTATAAAATTCTGAAGGCTCACTCTGTGCTGTGTCTCTATACAAGGATTGTGTTGCAGGATTTTTGCTGAAAAACCTCTGACCAGTCACACAGCGATTGCTCAGGATGGAAACTGCTGGACTCTGCGAAGCAGCGTCTGAGGTCAGGTTTTGAGGTGCAGGACCACTTGTGTTGTCTGCCGTTGCGAAGAAACGGAACTAATAGTCACAGAGGTGACTGACACCATGAAACGTAAACTAAGGCAAAGCAAAGGATGGGCTGTGGGGGACTGCACAGCCGAGGGCACCTGCCACTGCTGCCTTGGTGCCTGACACGCATATCCCGCTCAGGACGCCTCTGTGGGGATGGACTGGCCATGTTTGCTCCCCGAGTGTTCTCCGGGGAGTAGCACGAACCCGCGACCCCACGGACCGTGTTTAACCAGCGAACCGCCCAGCTCGGCCCCTGGAATGAGCCTTTTGCACATTCACCAGTATTGTTCTGTTTTTTGAATTAACAAATAAACCCTAGTAATGTAGCGTCCCGCCTGGCTTCCCCGTCTTTACCCAGGCAGCGCCGGTACCGGGCTCGGTCCCCGGCCCGGCCTCGAACGCGGCACTTCGGGCTCCGCCGTGGGGTTCGGGTCCCCCCGCCCCTCTAGCGGTGCATGCTGGGGGCTGTAGTCCAGGGGTTCACAGCTGCCCGGCCGGCGCCCCGGGCGCGATGCACGCCGGGAGTTGTGGTCTGACGGCGGGACCGCAGGCGCGCCGGAAGGCGGGCGGGGCGGGGCACGCCGGGAGCTGTAGTCCAGTGGGGCAGGCGTGGGCCATGGCGGCGGCCGCGGCCCCGGCGGGTGGCGCGGGGCGCTCGAAGGTGGCCCCGAGCGTGGACTTCGACCACAGCTGCTCGGACAGCGTCGAGTACCTCACCCTCAACTTCGGGCCCTTCGAGACCGTGCACCGCTGGCGCCGCCTCCCACCCTGCGACGAGTTCGTGGGGGCCCGGTGAGCTAGGGAGCGGACGGGATGGTTGGAGGGGGGCTCCCGGCGCCGCTGACCTGTCCGTGCCGCCCGCAGGCGCAGCAAACACACTGTGGTGGCTTATCGGGATGCGATCTACGTGTTCGGCGGGGACAACGGGTAAGGGGAGCCGGGAACACGGGGGTTGAGGAGAGATGGGTGTGAGGGGAGGTGGGTGTCAGGGGAACGCGGTGTGAGGGGAGATGGGTGTCAGGGGAGCAGGGCTGAAGGGTCGTGGCCGCCCCTCTCCGACCCCCGGCCTGGCTCAGCCGCTTCTCCCGTCCCTCCCCGCAGGAAGACGATGCTGAACGATCTGCTGCGCTTCGACGTGAAGGACTGCTCGTGGTGCAGGTGGGCAGCGCGGCCTCTCGCCATCCCTGGTCGCTGGCAGGGCCGGGACACGCCGCGGCTTCCCTCAGCACCTCGGGCTGGGTGTAGAAGTTTGTGGCACTACTGAGTACACGAGAGGAAGTGTCATCTCCGCCCAGCGCTGTCACAGCTGCTCCCTGCCAGCCTGCTGTGTGCTGGGCCATCGGGCTTATCGATGCTGCCCGAAGGGAGGCCGGGCGGCACAGCGAGGGAGAGGACCAGGGTCACCTCTGTTCCTGCAGCCTCTGGGAGGGCAGAGGGACCAGGTTTGCTGCACCCTTCGGGCCAGGGAAGGTGCCAGGGGTCCTCACACCTTTCTTAGCTCCTTTGCTCTGCAGTAGGCAGTCTGTCTTATCTCAGCTGTGTCTCACTTTCCAGCTCTGCCAAATAGATTTCAGCAGCAGCATATTTGTAACCATTTATACTATATTGCTGTTCCATAAAATCTTAGTGCTATCAACTATCCAAAACCAGGGAAACACTCAGGAACAAAAGAATAACTTCTAACAGTTGTTTCTTTTCTGAGTCTGCGCAGTAGCTCTGAGTGCCCAAAGCACGACCAGAGTGTTTGACTGCTGCTGTTGTAACCTGTGCAGGGCTTTCACGACGGGGACGCCGCCGGCACCACGGTACCACCACTCGGCCGTGGTCTACGGGAGCAGCATGTTCGTTTTTGGTAAGGCAGCAGCAGGTTGTACTGGAAGTGATAGATGTGCTGCTCTACTGGTCTGGAAAAAGAATGAGAGATCTTTAGGAGGTGTCAAAGATCTCATTCAGTAGCAAATCCAGTATTTTTCATGGCTGTGATTTCAACTTAAGTTTGGAAAGATGGCGCTGTTTTGTTGAAAGACAGCTTGAAGCTCATTACCACAGTGATTCTTTAGGAGAAGGAGTGGAAGAGAAGTCTCCTTCTGTAGTAGTCCATTACCAAACATTTAATGCAATCTAAAATTTCTGCTAATGCCTGGGAGTGTGTGTGCTCCATTGCCTGGGAGTCTAATGGAATTCTTGTTGTCCAGGTGGTTATACTGGAGATATCTATTCCAATTCTAACCTGAAGAATAAAAACGACCTCTTTGAGTATAAGTTTGCAACCGGGCAGTGGACAGAGTGGAAGACTGAGGGAAGGTAAGAGCTGGTATCATTGCCTCGTGCTTCAGGGGAGTGAGGGTAGCTTGGCATCATTTCACAGTTACAGTGCTGGTGTTAGGGCTGCAGCATGACTGCTGCTCTGCTCTCTCAATTAACGTTTTTTGCTTCTACAGTTTTTTTGGAAGGCCTTCATTCCAGAATGCACTATAATGGAAATTTGTCCAAAACCTCCTCTTCATGTTTCAGGTCCATGACAGAAGGAATGGGAGCAAAAGGAGCTGGGTTTTTTTTCTGAATTGTTTCAGTTTCAAGGTTAGCTTGGAAATTGTGGATCCCTTATGAAGAAAAGGACTCCTGAGATTCAGTGTTCAAGGAAAATCAATATCACTAACACATTCCTAAAGTTGACTCTGTGCACATTTCAGAATATCTTCTCTGACAGTGATTGTGATCCAACTTTTAGTGTTGTTTACAACAGCCTGAAGAGGATAAGAGGGAATGGCCTCATATTGGCAGAGCAGGAATAGATGGGATATTGGGAGGGAAGTCTTGGCTGTGAGGTTGGTGAGGCTCTGGCACAGGTTGCCCAGAGCAGCTGTGGCTGCCCCATCCTTGGAAGTGTCCAAGGCCAAGTTAGATGGGACTTGGAGCAGCCTGGGATAGTGGAAGGTGTCCCTGCCCATGGCAGGGGGTGGGGCTGGATGGGCTTTAAGGTCTCTTTCTGCCCCAAACATTTCTGTGTTTACCACTCCCCAGTAAGGGTTATGTGGTGTCTTTACCCGCAGTCCTATACATGGCTGAAGCTTCTGGAATGCTGGTTTCAGTGGGGAGAGAGAAGGAAACATTTGTTATTGTGATTTGTGGAGAGGGATGAGGAATGTCCCCTCCATTCTTGTGTTACTGTTGCTCACCTCTGATGAGCATATTATATTTCAGAACAGAAACCATGTTAATAATTTCTCTTTCTGGTTAATTCTGGTAACTTGGGGCATTTTGGAGACCAATTCTTACTCAGTTTACAAACTCACATTTTGCTTGTTGTTCCCCAGAGTTAGTGTTTGTGCTTCACAATGACCTCAGACAAGCCAACAGATGCCTTGTGGCACACAGGTTTGTTCAACCTGGCTGATTTAGTTAAAATAACAAAGACTGTGGAAGAGAAATCATAGGTTTGATCTTTCATTGTGGGCATTACATCTTGGGAACAGCCCTGAATGATCCCAAATGAGCATCCTGAGCTCTGTTTTGGTCTCGTTTCTGTTTTACCTGCTTAGTCTGTGGGAACACGTGGGATATTCATAGCCAGAGTTGATTGCCACCTTGCTCTACCAGTGGTGCTATGAATTTTCCCATTATTTAACTACTTTATGCAAAATACTCTGAGAGTATTTGAGTCCTGACAAGGAATTAGTTGGGATTTTTTTTTCTTTTTTTTTTTTTTCTGTCTGCATTAAGGTAGTTTCTCTTCATTGAAGGCAACAGAGTGCAAAACTAATACATGCCTTCAGAGGCTCACTCAGTGTTTGGAAGGCTCGTGGCAGAAACAATTTTGTGTAGGGGACTTTCTTCTTTTTCTTACATGTGCGTTTTGGCTCTTAGATCCTTCTGCAGCCCCTCTGCAGCTGCAGAGGGAAGATTGTTGTCTGCATTTTCTTCCTTGCAGGTTGCCAGTGGCCAGGTCAGCTCATGGTGCAACAGTGTACAGTGACAAGCTGTGGATCTTTGCTGGATACGATGGCAACGCACGGTATGGGGCACTATCACCCTCTCCTTGACTGCTTTTGTGAAATCCCAACCCCTCAGTTTTCACCTTTGTGGAGACATTTCCATGTTCCAAGAGATTTAAACACTCAGCTGGAGCTTTGCAAACCCAGTCTGTTGTTGAGTGTTGCACTTTTGCAGTTCACTGGTTCATGTTCAAATAAGTGTGTGCTTAAAGCCTAAAGATCTGGTTACTCGGAGTGGCTGTGGATATGTAATTTGACAGCATGCTTGGTTGTAAGGCTGCAAAATAATCTTTGGATTTTGGCACATGCACATGTCTTGAAAGATCCCCAGCACAGGCCGGCTGATGTTCTGAATACTTAGAGAGCAAAGCCTGGATTTGCTGTGGAATCATCTGACAGAACTAAGAGCAACATGTCAGTTTTTTCTCAGAGATCTCTGGAAATACGTAACATTTAGGTTGAAGGGAGGTGGGATTTTGCATGAGGAAAGACTGTAAAGGAGTGGTGCTGAGATGTTAGAGGGAGCCTGGTGCTTTGTCTCTCAGTAGCTCCTTGCATTTGCTGTTGGTCTGTCAGGGAACAGTCAATTCTGGACATGTCCTTTTTTTCTGTTGTGACGAACTTGAGGAGTAATTTATGTTGATGTACAATATTTGCATCATGAGAGCACACAGGGGTTTTCACAAATGAGGAGCTGGGTTGCCTCCTCTTTTGAGAAGAATCTTCAGAAAAATGTCCAGCTCCACAAAGTCTCCAGGAGAACTGCTGACAATCAGGAATACAGATGGGACGTCTTTGTTATTTCTGGAGGAGGAATTGGTACAAGATGCATGACTCTGTGGGATTGTTCAGTGCCAGCTTAGGGAGTCCCCCCGGGCCTTGGGTAGCTGTAAGGAAGGAGTGGGTGAGAGGAGCTGTCTAATTTATGTTAAATATGTCGAATCACTTTAAAAAAATGTCTTTTTATGGAACTTGAGCCTCCAGGCAGATTTGAACAAAGGAAACATCTGTAGTTACTGTGAGTAACTTGTTCTGGGAACAGCACAGTCAGAGATGTGTCAGGTTACCTGCTTTGTCCTCCTTTCTGTATTTAAGGAAGAATTCAGCCATGTAAATAATTGTTGTGGTCAGTCTCAGTAGTTAACAGGGATGAGCAGAAGAAGCAGGGTAAAAAGGGGTATTTTGTAAAAATCCTGAAGATTAAATAGCTCAAATCCTTAAGCTCCAGACTGAGTTGCTGTATGTAGCTGTTAACTGCAGTGTACTTGCTGAAGCAAGCTGGGATGGGGCTGTAACATTTAGGTATAGGACAAAGGGATTCTAATAATTGTTTTCTGTCAGTGGAAGTAGGAGATTCTTCCTGTGCAGAAGGAATGTTGATGAAATAGGATTTCTGTCCGTTCAACAGTGTTACAAAAATTGAATTGTTTCAAATCAAGCATTTTTTGTGTTATGGCACAGATTAAATGATATGTGGACAATAGGCCTGCAGGACAGAGAGCTGACCTGCTGGGAAGAGGTAAGAAGCTTTAATTTCAACTAACACATAAAATTCTGTTTTGGTTTTAATGCACAATTATTTAAAATTTCCCATGCTAGACTGCACTGCTCTTTCTCCAGAATATGTTTTTGATCCACAGTGAAAAGAAACTGTTCAAATTTGATTTGGTTTGGGTATTTGGAAAACCAACTGTGTATGAAAGGGTGATTTTTTTTTTTGCTTGTGAATCTGTGAACTGGACTTGGACTTCCCGTGGGGGATTTGCTGTGCCCCCTGTGGGAGGGACTGCATTCCCACTCTGACCATTGCATTCCTACTCAGACCACTGACACAGACTGGGAGCTTTGCTGGCCAGCTGACAAAGTCCCGACCCTTGCAGTACTGGGAGTTTTAAAAATGTGGCCTCCCAACCTTTTTATCCAGGGAAAATCAGACATGTAAGCACAGCAGGAGTTGATTACCTGTCAATTACAAGCTTTACAGGGCCCATGCCATGTGCTCGCCCTTGCTGTACCTGTGGCCCTGCAGCATCCTCAGCATGTGGAGTTGTGCACTCTAACAATACATTTCTGATTCTGAACTTAATTACCTTTCAGATTGAACAAAGTGGTGAAATTCCTCCTTCCTGCTGTAATTTTCCCGTGGCAGTTTGCAAAGACAAGATGTTTGTTTTCTCTGGCCAGAGTGGAGCAAAGATTACCAATAATCTCTTCCAGTTTGAATTCAAGGAAAAGATGTAAGTGTAGACAGTTAAGTCATTCAAAATCCACATAATCCTTGACTGCCTGAGTTGCAAAATGTAATACTTAAGGGCATTGAAGGAGAACACCATGTCTCCTGGTGACAAAGGATAGAGTTAGAAAATTTAAAAGAATTGTAAAAAAATCCTGTGTTTCCTGTTTCCTGTCCCAGCTGGACACGGATCCCCACGGAGCACCTGCTGCGGGGCTCGCCGCCCCCTCCGCAGCGGCGATACGGGCACACGATGGTGGCCTTCGACCGGCACCTCTACGTGTTCGGCGGCGCTGCGGACAACACGCTGCCCAACGAGCTCCACTGCTACGACGTGGACTCCCAGACCTGGGAGGTCATCCAGCCCAGCCCAGACAGTGAGGTACAACCTTCAGCTTGTGTTTTTTCCTTTATGCTCCTTCTTTTTTGACTCATCTTTGCCATGGGCACTTTTGACAAGAGCATTGGCTTTTAGCTGAATAGTAACAACTCCTTCCCACTGATGGTTAATCAGCTCAAATATTGTGAGTAGCAGTCCCTAAAAATTAGTCAGTGTTGACACACCTAGAACTTCTCTTAACACATTTTAAAGAAATGCCTTGAAGCACTTTGATACATGTTTCAATCATTTCAGTCAAAAGCTGAACAATTGATTCAGTGTGTACCAGTGGTTCTTTGGTTGGCTGTGTGATCCTCTTGAAGCAGAATTCAAAACTAGACAAGGTTTGATTTGTTACTGTAATGCCCATGTGCATGTAACCTTATAAATTCTGATTATACATAGAGGTGTGGCTGGCAAATAGTAATATGGAGGCTCAGAAAGGGCTGTTTTAACATACTTTCATTAATAAGAGATACATATTTTAAAATGTCTGTTTTCACATGGACATCAAAAAGCTGTAGACCACCAAGTGCCAAGGAAACACTCCAAATGAGACAATATTTAAAAAGAAAAGAAAGATGTACATATCAATCTGTTTCTTTTGCTATTTGCTACTCATGAAGGCAGCAATTGTATGATAAAATGTTTTTTTCTCAAAGCACACTCACAGATCCTGTCTGGGATCAGCTTGTATTCCAGGTGGAAGTGTCAAGGGCTCACCTGGTTTCAGTACATATTTCAGGTCATGTAAGTGAGGATCATTTCATCCCAGAATGCACAAGCAGTTGTTCCCTGAAGCCCATACCAGGGTGTGTAATTCCTGGCTTTGGAACAGCAGCATTCATTGTGTTTATTAATCTGGATAGATTTTACCTTAAGCCATGTTGAGGTACTGCAGCTGATGCCACAGTGGGTTGAGGGTGTGAGCTGCTCTGCAGGAGGAGATGCTCTGTGTGTGTGTGCTGTGCACACAACTGCACAGCCTGAGGTTACACCTCACACAGCTGAGTGTTGCAGGAATTGGGATCAGGTGCAGAGTTACTGATTCAGCCAGCACAGGTGTGACAGGGCTCACCCCCAGAGCTGTGTGGGGTGTTTGGTGTGTTTATGTGTTTGCAGACAGCATTGGATGAGCTGGAGAATCCCACACACACTGCTTGAAATTAACCGTGCACATGGACCTCTTTGGGAACTGTTATTTGACCAAAGTATTTCTCAGCAGCCTATTTAATGCTTTACAAAGCTGATTTAGTGTCACATGGAATTAATAAAGCTGCTTCTTCAACTTTTTGAAGCCACAGTTGCCTTCAGGACTGTAGAACCTGTTCTGATCCTGCCACTGTTAACTGTTTGATGTGTGAGGCTTCAGCAGGCATTGGTTCTTTGGGACACAGTTGCTTATTGCTTCCAGGAGCAGAACTGCTCCTCACAGTGTTGTAAACCAGCATTATTCCCTGAGGTATCCCCTGCTAAATTTCATTTCAGATTTCAAAACTCTTTTCTTCGTCTGTCTGTAATCCCAGGTTAGTTGCTTGTGTTGTATTTTGTAGTTTCTTTCTCTGGTACAGCACCTAGAAACTGATTTGGTAGAAATGGGAGGTGAAACTGGTACTGTTGAAACACATGATAGTAAATTTTCCTAAAAGGCTGATTAACTGCAGTCTTTTGGTGTTTCAAGTAAGTTTTAAATTATTGTGTGTCTTCTGGAGTCGTAACTATGTCATTTCTCAGAATCATTTTCTTAAAGTTTCTATGAACTTTTGGCAAAGACTTCTAAAGGTAGCAATGAATCTCTAATACCATCCTGTTCCCTGGACACTCTGAACTTGGATTTTCCTTTTTTATCCATCTCTGTGAACAAAATTATTCATGTTAATTTGAAACAAAATAGAAGTCGATAAGTGCAATGCTGTCTCAGCACTTGAGGGTTTCTGCTGTGTGTGAAGTGATAGTGACCTCTGTTATTGTGCAGCAGAATGACCTACCTTGATTTTTAGAGTTGGGTTTTTTCCTTTCCAGTGGATGGATAGTGGAGTTTACCTTCTGCTTGCTCTGTATTATGTGGTATGATCTTAGAAATGCTGCATTGCAACTTTGCTTGACTGCACTGTGGCGAGGTTACTTTCTTACTTATGGTCATGTGATGCATATTCATGTGATGCATATCCTTAATTCTTTCTTCTTTTGGATGTTTGGCATGGAATGGGTAAAGCTTCTGGAGTCCAAAATAAGGTTTAGTGCTGATTAAGCTATAAATTCAGTGGTGATTTTTACAGTGCTTTGCAAAAGAGATTACAGAAGAGATTGCTTATGCTGAAGGAGAGTTATTACTGCCATTCCAGTCTTGTTCTCTGAACTTAGGCAACCCTGAGGAGCTTCTCAAGGTGATCAGGGAGTGATTTGGACTTTTCAGACCTGTTCGTTGTCAGTAGCAGGAATAGGTGTCAGGTGCAAATTGTATGTCCTCTGCTACCCTGTTATGGTCAACACAGAAGGTGACAAGTCACACAAGGCTTAAGAATCTCGGGGTTGGCTAGTGGAAAAAGTGGCACAGTTTGGGCATTAATTACAGTAAGGCAGAGTGAGTACTAGGAATATTCTAGAGGCACTTCTTGAGCACAGACAGCAATGGTGTTAGATGCTGCAGGTGCCCTGAGACAGTCTGGCATTTTC
Source organism: Hypocryptadius cinnamomeus (assembly GCA_013400635.1). Classification (NCBI taxonomy): domain Eukaryota; kingdom Metazoa; phylum Chordata; class Aves; order Passeriformes; family Zosteropidae; genus Hypocryptadius; species Hypocryptadius cinnamomeus. The sequence goes on from VYZP01000462.1 coordinate 57,427, forward strand.
TGCATTTTGAGTAAACAGGTAGAGCAAACCTGGGAATAGATCTGGCAATGGACCTGTTGTAGTTCTCTGCCCAGGGCACTCAGAATTCTTGGTAGTGCCTTGCTGTGGGATGGAGGATGGGAAATGGCTTATTGAGTAGAAGAGGGCAAACTGAGATGGAACAGGTCAGTACTTCAGAAATAAACCAGGAGCTGCCATTTTATGCTCCAGAATGAATAACAAGACATCCTTGCTGAGTTACACAATTGCAGTCTGTAGCTCCTCAAACCTATATATAATACATGTACATATACATTGTACAGAGCACACAGAGCTATTCCCCATCTTTGCTGTGAGATGATTTTCACAGCTGCAGGTTCTCCTTTTCTAAGGCAGCCACAGGAATATCTTGTCTGAGTCCTTGCCTGCCTGCATAACACTGCCAAAGCTTCCTGGCCTGATGGATTTTCTTTATACAGGACTACTGAAGGATTTCAAAAACAAGAAATAGATTTTTTTGTTTGCCTCAAGTTTTTCTCTTGAACTCAAAATATCCTTTACTTTCTGAAGAAGGTTGGAGCAGCATAAGAAATCAGCAGGCAGTAAGAGGAAAAATGCCCCATGTTGCACAGCTGACAGACACATGTGCACGTGGCAGTCATGGCTTGTGCTACAGGGAGGAGTGTTATGCTGGGAATGACAGGAGCTCTGGGTCTGGCAGGGAGCACAGCCAGTTGTGGACACAGACCCACAGAATCCAAGGTGATGTTTGGAGCAGGCACTGCCTCATAGAGGCAGGGTGTTATGTCAGGAAGAAGAAAATTCTCCCTCCTCACAGTTTCCATCATCTCCCTGTGGCTGCAGGGACTGGCGAGTCATCCATCTCTCCTGAAGTTATGAGGGAAATCTCTAAAACTTGTTCTGGGAAACATTTCAGTCTCACAATTAGGGCTTTCAAAGCCAAGAGCAATAAAAATCTCCAATTTTCGAAGCTCTTAATTTTTCTTTTAATAAGCCAAAAGGGAGGTTAATGTGCTGGTAACCTTCTTGGGCTTACTTGGAGGCTCAGATTTGGAGGTTTTTCAGACAGATTACAGTGACATGGTTTGTGGGCAGCTGAGGAAGATTAAAAGGACTTAGTCATCCTCCTGGGAATGAGTCTGCCCCAGTCTCCTTGTGCAGAGATTAGTTACACCCCTTGAGGTATCTTCAGGCAAGAGAAACACTGTGTGCACAATGCCCCAAATTCCTGCAGTGAGCCCCCTAACAAGATCTGCCTCACACGTGGGCAGGGTAGTTATCAAGGTATTGTGGGAGAGATAAAACTGAGCATTTCACAATCCAGAGGGAAGACTGATACTTTTTATGTTTATAAATAATGTGCAGTGCTCAGGCTTGCATCCTTTTTAAAAAAGCTTTTTTTAAAATGTAGGAGCTTCGTACCAGTGCCCTTTGCAGCTCTGTGCCCAGTGAACTGGAGAGAGACATCTTGAAAATGTTTGTGTTTGTAAGAATCTGCACATCAGAGTACCTGTAGCTAACACTATTGTACAGCTCCACTTCTGTTTGTCAATTCTATTTTCATATCCTTTCTGAGGGGTGTTCATTATTACATCCTTTTACAGTATTCTCCCAGAGAAAGCAAAATGCAAATGATGTGGATGATAGGCAGAAGGAATATTTCTGTAACTCACTCACTGGTGAGGAATTGTAACAATACAGATTTAACGTGACCCACATTAAGGTGGTATAAAATTGAGTAATGAAAGGGCTTGAAATATGCTTTTTGATTGAGGAGCAGTTACTCTGGACAAACTTATGCCACCAACCTTGAAAGACAAGAGAAAATCATAGCTTTCCTCCAATATTTATTAATTGTCCAGAGTTTTGCCAATTACTGATTACAATAACAATCCACTCAGGGATTTTGATTTCTGCTTAAGGTGGGTGCAAACAGTCCATGTTTCACTTTGGCTGCGCTTAGGATGCATTTATGAACAGTGTGTGGTCTGGGCTTCATGGTTTCCCTTACAGCATCCCTGGAAACAATGACTTAATTTCCCAGTTCTTGTGAGGAGCTGAGAGAGCTCCTGGTAGTCTGAAATGGCTGGAAGTGCTGTGATATTCTTCATTCTAGAAGCTGACACAGTGTAGTGTCATTAAGTAACATAAATACATGATCCTTGTGTTTATTAGATAGATCTTCCAGTATAGTATCTCCCCACGTCGTGTTTGCAAACCAGGGAGGTTGTTCAGAGAAGAATGATTGAAGATGGGAAGCCCAGTGACCAACTATGAAGTGAAGTCTCTTTCAGGTGTAGGAAATTAAATCTTCCCTAGTTTACCTGGGGAACAGAGGGTTTTTAATCTATCAGTGAAAGATAAAACAAGATCCAGCCACTTCAAGTTGAAACTAGAAATATCCAGACTGAAAAAGAAAGGAAAACAAATGTTTACAAATTGTAAAGAATGAGGCTAATTATTTACTGGAACATTTTATGTGGGTTTTTTTTGTAAAGTCTTCATTACACTTAAACCAGGATTTGGTATTTTTTAAAAAGAATGTTTTCCTCAAAGCAAGTCTAAATTTCAGTACCTCTTTACAGAAGTTTGGTAGGTTGGTGTATTCAGGAAGTCAGATTAAAATCCCAAAAGTACTATTATGGTTATTGGATTTTTGAATGCACACCACATGCCAAAGAGAAGCAAATGGTTGGTCACTGGATTTCTGTCAGCTGTTGTCAGATTTCAATATATGATCTTTTGTGACGTGTTCATTGGATTTGGCTGGAGTTTGGCTTGTTCTTCAAACTGCCTCATCCTCTCTGATGAATTATACATTAACATTGCTCTTTAAATTTGCAACTGATATATACTAAAACAATTTTAAAGGAAATAACATTTACTATTATTACAGCAGTAAATAAATTACAGACAGCCTCATACCCTGACCTTTGTGGTTATGCCGCCACGTGTTTGGATGTCGTTGTTAATAGATTTACCTTCCTGTTTCCATTCTGTGTTCTCCAGTGAATGCCAAATGGAAAAATCTCATCCTCAGTGTAGAGCACAATTGCAAAGAATGTCTCTGTTGCATCCCCTGTTACTTACCATAACCAGAGCTGATAATGCTACAAGCTTTTGTTATTATGACTTTTCTTCTGTGTGTGGTGATTTAACCCAGAACCCCCCCTGTGCTGGGCTGATCCCCCAGTGTGGGCAGCAGGGCAGGGGGCGGATTCTGCCCCTGTGCCCCGCTCAGGTGAGACTCCACCTGCAGAGCTGCCCCAGCCCTGGGCTTCCAGCACAGGAAGGATGTGGAGCTGCTGGAGCGAGCCCAGAGGAGGCCACGGAGCTGCTCTGAGGGCTGGAGCCCCTCTGCTCTGGAGCCAGGCTGGGAGAGCTGGGGATGTTCATCCTGGAGAAGAGTGGGCTCTGAGAAGAACTTAGAGCCCCTTCCAGTGCCTAAAGGGGCTCCAAGAGAGCTGGAGAAGGACTTTGGACAAAGGCCTGGAGGGACAGGACAAGGGGGAATGGTTTCCCACTGCCAGAGGGCAGGGTTAGATGCGATATTGGGAAGGAATTTTTGGCTGTGAGGGTGGTGAGGCCCTGGCACAGGTTGCCCAGAGCAGCTGTGGCTGCCCCCGGATCCCTGGAAGCATCCAAGGCCAGGTTGGATGGGGCTTGGAGTAACCTGGGCAAGTGGATGGCGTCCCTGCCATGCAGGGATTGGAACAAGATGAGCTTTAAGGTCCCTTCCCACCCAAACCATCCTGTGATTCTGTGCTTTATGCTAAGTTGTAGGTTTCTTTCTATCTTCTTTCTTCAATCCCTGACAGTCTCTTTCAGTATTAATGGCTCCATATTAGGAAGTGGTGCTTACAGAGGTGATCCCTGCTTTTCATCATTGTTAAGCTGCAATAGATCCATTTATGTTGACAATGTAGTTATGGCAATCTCAATAAATAAACTACAGACACAATATTTTTGGCTTTCTGGCATTAGTGTGGTGTTGAAGGTTTCATGAGATGTCTTGAGAAGTCTACCAGAGGAAATCTCTAAGAACAGGCTGGATTTTTTCTCTCAGAAACAGAATAAGTATTGTCGACCCTGTGTGGGGCAAAGGAGTGGAAATAGCCTTTGAAGAGGTTCATTCTGTGTGTCTGTGGTAGAGCTTTTATTCCCTGTTTTCGTGTCTGTACCATTAGAGAGGAAAAGTAAAAGCTAAGTTTCCATCTTGGATGTAAACTAAATTTCCATTGTAACAAGAGCACAGCTGAGCTCCCAGCCCTGCAATATATTAAAGAACAGGAGGAAGTCTTAGAATCACAAAAGCAGGTGGATTGGGAGAACTTCCAAGGTTTTGAATCCAACCTCATGCTCAGAGGAGGTCTGGTTGAGGCAGACTGCTCAGGGCATATTCCATTCCATTCCATTCCATTCCATTCCATTCCAGTGTATCTCCCAGGTTAGAGATCCAGCAGTTTCTCCTGGCTTCCATCTAGTGCTTGTCCACTATCATGATCAAAGACATTTTCCTCTCACACTAAGAAAACTTCCTGTGCTGACTTGAGTCTGCTGGCTCCTCTCTTCCCACCGGGCAACTCTCTGAAGAGCAGCTCTGAGTTCCCTGCAGGAAGGTGCCTCCTTTGCCTTCTCTCCTCTCATGCATCCTGTGCTCCAGCCCTTGATCACAGCCTTGATGTTGATGTCCCTCCACTGGACTTATGTAGGTCAATGCCTTTCTCTACTGGGGATCCCAGAGTGCTTCAGCTGGGGACTTAAAAAGGGTGAGTAGAGCAGGACAAGTCCCATCCCTCAGCCCACTGGAACAGATGAGGGGCTGCTGGCCATGCTGCCAGAGGATGCTGCTGAACCCTCTGCAGCTCCCTGTCCACCACATCTGTGTTCTGGACAGCCAGTCCTCAGCCTGTATCACTGCAAGGAATGACTGTCCTGGGGACAGGACTTGGCAGAACTTCCTGAGGCACCCATTGGCCCATTTTCCAGCCTGGCTAAGTCCTTGGAATGTCAGCCTCCAGCATTTCAACTGCTCCAGACTATTTGCTATCAAGCATAGACTTGCTGAGAATGCAGTGCCCTCCTATAACCCATGAAGCATTTTGAAGGGGGTGATCAGGTTAATCAGGAAAAATTTGCCCTTGGTAAGTCCTTGCTGACTGGTATCAGTCACCTCTTTCATGTGGTACAAGAAGCTTCCAGGAAGATTTTTCTCTATAACTTTCTTGGGACAGCAGTGCAGTTGCCTAGCTCATGGTTAGCTGTGTTCCCAAAGTTCATACCAGGCCAGATTTTTAAAATTAATAGGTACTTTTTGGGTTATAAACAGCACTTTGGTTACTCTTGGGTACCTACAGTGATAAACTGGATGACTCCATTGCCATAATCTGGAAGGAGTGACAGCCTAAGGAAAGGCCAGTAAAGGAACAACAGCCTATGGAAAGGCTCAGTAAAATCCTTCAGCATTTGCCTGCTTCTCTTCATTTGTAGAGCTGCATGTCTTGAAGTTCACTCTAACATGTGTCTGTTCCAATTTTGTCTGAAAGCAGAGATTGTCTGCACCCAGCATGGAAAAACATTTTAAATCCTTAAACCTCCTTGAACCTAAAGACTATCCAAAGCTCTGTCTGTCCATCTGTTTGAGTTTGATGCTGTTGCCTAGTGTAACAGTATGGAAACATCTCAGGTGTCAACAGCTCCCAATCTCCCAATAGTGACAGCTCATTTGTACCTTTTGTAGCTTATGATTTTCTTCCAGTTTCAGAGAAAAATAGTTATTTCTTTTACCTCTTAGTTTATGTTGGTTCACCAGGTTGGTTTGTTGATGGCTTTAGGTCTTCTTATTTCATTTTGGCTTTGAGATTTTAATGATACTGAAGGATAGAGAGGTTCATTGATGTTCCTGGGTTGTGAAAGAAATCTGAGCACATCATTACTGGCTTTGAGTTCAGTGCAACAATTTCCTTCCATAATACCTGCTGATTCATAGCTGAATGTGAGGAAAATTAACATTTGCACAGTTATAAATCTATTCTGTAAATGTAAGAAGGCTTCTGAGGAGCTGAGAGTAAGAAAGGAGAACCTTGAAACAACTGCAGAGGATTTGATTTTCGCAATGTCCTAGTATTGCCCATAATGTTGAAATTTCTATCACCAAAAGCTCTAAACCATATTGAAATGTTTTGAGAAAGGAGTCAGAGAGAGAAGATAAGCACTGCAACAGCACAAGTAGTCACAGCCTGCCATAATAGCATAGTTAATGCATTCCTCACAGCCAAGAGGGTGAATCTCACTACAAGGAGGTTGAATTTTTGTCCCTGACCCAGTTCTGCCGGCCGTCCAGAAGAGCTGGGCAAGCCATGGCTCTGTGTGTGCTGCCCACCTGCCAGCTGAGAAAGGGCTTTATTTCATCCTCTTCCAGTGTGTCAGTCAGCTCTGACATAAAACACAGATTGTCACTTTGGGGTGATCCATCTGCCCTGTTTTTCCATCTAGACAAAATGTGGGAAGGCTGTCTCAGACTTGGGAATAGCTGATGGATATTCCCTCTTCACCATCTTAGCTTGTGATCTACGTTTTGCCTGCTTGCTGTGAGCAAACCCCTCAGCTTCTCATCCTCATCCCTGGAAATGTCCATGGCTAGGCTGGATGGGGCTTGGAGCAGCCTGGGCTAGTGGAAGGTCCTTGTCCATGGCAGAGGGTGGAACAAGGTGAGCTTTAAGGTCCCTCCCAACCTGAACCAGTCTCAGATTCTGTGATTTGCAAAGAGCCATTGGGAGGAAGAGGGCAAACAAAAATCAACTAGTGCAAAAAATTTCATTGCTGTGTGTCTGTCATTGCACAAACCTTGAGAAAACCACACAGCTAAAATGTTAATGGTTCAATCACAGTGATGAGCTCCAAACAAGACCATAGAGCTTTCTCTGGACTGACCCTGAATGTTCTGGATACACAGGGACGATCTTCTGGAGCTTCAGCTGCAGGGGACTGCTGCTCCATGTCCTGTCTCTCATGCTTCCCACCTATACTTTTACACACTTTTGTTTATAAACCTTGTAACCAGGTGTCCTACCCCCCAGTTGCTTGAGAGGGTATCTGCCCCAGAGGAAGCTCCCACTGTGGCCTCAAGAGAATGGGGTTTAAAAAAATCTTGGGGTGTATTTGGTTTAGATTTCAGCATAGCAACAGTAAAACAAGAACCTACAGCAGACTCAGAGGTAAATAAACACTTGAAAGTGAAAAAGACTTTAAAAATGGAAATTTAACTTATTATAGGAGAGAGAAACTCCACTTTCATATATGCTTTTTCTGCTCCACTCCTTTTTCCCTCCCTTGCAATTTCTCATGAGCTATTTAACTTAAGCTGTAATCCAAGAACCATTTAAGCCTTGGCTCTGCATGTGCAAGTTCTAAATTGCACAGAGCAGGCTACTATTGACCCCTGAGTGGAAATGATTCATTTTACTTCTTTCAGTATTTAATTTTACTTTACATTGCTTCAACTTAATTTATTAAGGACTTCAAGCTAAGCTGAATATATTCCTGGTGAGATCAAAATTTAAATCAATGAGTTTATGAAGGGGTTTGCACAGGTATTACTGAGTTTATTTTAAAGTATATGTGCTCAGGCCCAGAGGTGATGCTCAGGGCTGTAATCTCACCTATTTGAATGATTGCTGGGTGCTCTGGCATAGGGAGAGGCAGCTTTAATGCACAGCTTTGGGAGTCAAATTAGAAGCCTGATGAGCAGCACAGGACAAACTCCATTTGTGCTGTCTGGACAGGCTACAGTGTGAGTCTGAGCACAAGAAATGAGAGGGAAAAAAGACTTGTGAAATACTTTTATTTTGAAAATGATGGCTTGAGTCATGCCAGCAGTGTGGAAGGGTGTACTGAAAGGGAAGCAAAGGTGACCAATGAGCTCTGCTTTTGAAAGCAAAGATTCCAGCTTGTAAAGATCCTCAGATGCAAATCTCATTAACCTTAAATAGAGAAACCACTCCAACAGATGAAACAGGGTGATGTAGCTCAGAGAGGGGTGCCAGCCTCCATCATTGGAAGTGTCAGGATTGAATCCAGAATTTCTTCTGTCAGGCACTGTTAATAAAGTAAGGAGATCACATTGATGGAGAGGTAAGTACAGGATCTAGAGCTGACAAATACATTCAGATTGGCAGTGCCTCTTTGTCTGTGATTTTTAGCATTCCTGTATGTAACAGGAATGAGAAAGACAAATCCCTTTGCATTCACGCAAGTCCATCTGGAGTTGTGCCAGCAGATGAAATTAGAATCATAGAATTACAGAACTGTTAGGGTTGGAAAAGACCTTCAAGATCATCAAGTCCAGTCATCCATCCAGCACTGCCACATTCACCTCTAATCCATATCCCCAAGTGCCATGCACCTTTTGAACACTTCCAGGGATGGTAACTCTATCACTGCCCTGAGCAGCCTGTGCCAATGCTTACAACCCCTTTAAGGAGAAAGTGTTTCCTAACATCCAACCTGAACCTTCCCTACTGCAATTTGAGCCATTTCCTCTCATCCTTTCTGACCATCCTGGCTAGCAAAGTAGATAGCATTTTATAGCTGTTTCTTATAAACTCTACCTGGTGTGAGTGTATTCAGCAGCTGGATTTGTCTGCCTGGGAGATCTCCCAGTGAAAAATTCAAGATAAGGGTAGGTTCTGGGTGTCTGGTATTGATAGATGAGGAACATGGGGACCAGAATGTCTCAACAGCTGTTTGTGCTCCTGAGCTCCATTAACCTTTCTTTCCTCCTGAATATTTTCTTGAGGACCCAGCTTTCCTTCCTTGCACTGGAACAAAGTTGCTGTGGCCAAATCCTTGGTCCCGGGAGCGCCGAACATTGTTCCCCGTGCAGGTGGCACCAAAATGTCACCATTTGCAGCGTTGTCATCTCCATGTGGGGGTTTGTGCTGGCCTGAATTCTGTTCTGATTCAGTAAAACAAACACCCTGAAACTCTCAGCTGCACAATGTTTTGAGAACTGGACATGGCCTTTTGTGTTCCAGGCTGTCATTCCATGTTTTACATTTCTGTCTTTAAAAATGTGGTCTGTGTATTTAGAAAGTAAAGTTGTTTGATTACTTAAGTTATTAGTAACTGCAGAGCTCTGGTTCCTTGGCTGGTACCAACCATTATAAAAGAAAAATCATCATTACAGCATTCCATAGAGATTGTTGGGGTTGAATATGATGTGACTGGCAAGTGCATCTTACTTGGTTAAATATTCAGGTGGTTCATGTTTGCTTTCTGGCACCAGTTGTTTCAAAGCTGTAAGGCTTTTTGATTGAAAAAAAACCTGGCTGTTAAATTCAATGGCAGCCTTAAAAAACTAAATACTAGAGAATTTTGAGAATTATTTTAATTAAAAGCAAAACTAAAATATTATTTATTTTTAAAAAAGTGGAAAATTACCTGAATAAGTCTAAAGCAGGTGGGCTGCATTTGAGCTCTGCTAGAACAGTTCTTTTTGTTTGGTTTTGGTTGCAGTTAGTTGTGAGAAAGATGTTACAGTACAGCTGACACCAGCCTGCCTAGCTGTGTGGGAATGGGTCTTGGCAAGCAAACTTCTTATTTTGGGATGAGGTTGGAGCTCCAGTTGATGAAGGTGACAGATGTATTTTTAACCCATTATAATATAGTTGATTATTTCAATCAGTACATCTTATTTAGTTAATGAGATTACTGCTAAGAACAAGCAGAGGCCATAGAAAATAGGTTATATTTGACAATAATCTCATCCTCTTTCAGAGAGGTATGGAACTGGGTCCAGGCAGGAATGTACTAACAGATCAATGTTATTCCATAACCCATCACAGTATTTATTAGAGCTAACCCTGAAGTTTCCTTGCTAAAGTGTCCATGAAACATGCTGGATACAGAAGGCATCTTGTTTATCCAGAGGAATCCAGAGGGTTTGTTAAACTGGCACAAGCAAATGTGCCTTTTCAGGTGAGCAAGCCTGTGGTTTGTACATCTGAGAAAAATACCCATGTCCTAGTTACTGACTGGGGGTTTGTCTCCTTAAAAGCCGTAGTTTGAGGAGAAGAACAAGTCATGGAAAGTGTGGTGAGTAACAGGCTAAATGAGGCTGTTGTGTGATACTGTGGTGAGAGGGGTGAATTGGTGGGAATGGGAACTGCCAGTCAGCATGCTTTCCTGGAAAATCTGCCTCTCCAGATAAACATAATCTTGTTTCATGTTTGACTTTACTTGAGTGGTGTCTATAAATATGTACAAGAAGCCAAAATTTCTTATACCAGAGGGCTTTTTATTTTGTAGGCAAAGATTTAATGAGATTTAGTGCCTGGAAGACGAAAAGCCTGATCAAACTAGAGGGAAAAAAAAGAAGTTTCTCTCACCACTTGAAGGCTTTCTGTGAGCTCTCAGTGAGATATGCTGACGTGTTCATACACCTTTGTGTAGCCTCAGAAGAAATGAGTAAAAATGCTGTAGTCTGTGCTCTGCAGGAGGGTCACGGTGGCTTTGGCTTGTAGTGACTCTTCAAAAATCACCCGATGCAGCAGCTCCAAGTGGGGTGTGTGACCGGGATGGTGTGATCCCTCAGCCCTATAAATAGCTGCAGTGTGGGGGGCTTTTCTTTCTGTGGAGCTGGCATGATGGAGACCAGAGCTGTGGCTCTGAGGTGCCAGCTCTGCCAACAGCTCCAGCCTTGGGCTCCTATTCAGCATTGGACATTCGTGGGGCCTTAGCCAGATGGTTCAGGCCTTCAAGCTGTGGGGGAGGTGGGCGCTCACAGGCCTGGGGCGCAGTCCTGCTGAGGTAGATGATCATTCACCTTTCAAGTTCCTGACAGCATTTGGAATGAGCTGACAGCATTTGGAATAAGCACAGTGATCACATTTGCAGAATCTGCTTATTTCTAGAAGTATGCGTGGGGTTTATGTGGAAAATGACATTGGCTTTAATTTTGTAAATTATACATTTTGTAACTGCCACGATGGGTAGACCTGTGTAGGTACCACTATGATTAGAAGGTGCAGTGAATGGGCATTCTTAAATGTGAGTGGACAATATGTTCTAGACATGCTAGGAAACAATCCTGAGGTACAGCAAATGTCAGTTGTAGGATGCAAGTGTGTGAGTGTGTGTGAGTGTGTTTGTATGCGTGTGTGGGGGTGTGTGAATGTGTCTGTGTGTGTGTGTTTGAGTGTGAGTGTGTGTGAGTGTCTTTGCAAGTGTGTGTGTGAGAGTATGTGTGTGTGAGTGTGAGTGTGTCTGTGTGAGTGTGTGGCCCCAGGCTGCATTGGTTTGGTCAGAGCTCAGTCCTCGTAATGCCGAGGTTGCAGGTTCGATTCCCATATGGGCCAGTCACTTAACAGTTGGATTCAACAATCCCTGTGTGTTCCTTCCAATTCAGATATTCCCTGATTTTCCCTTTTCACTGTTGGTCTCTTAATAGCAGATCCTGTTTCTTGGCAGAAGAATAGGCTTTTATTTGTAACCTTGCCTTTTTTGTCCTTTTCTTTCTGTTTATTCCCTGTTTTCTTTCCGCAGTTACCCAGTGGGAGACTCTTCCACGCAGCAGCAGTTATCTCGGATGCTATGTACATCTTTGGTGGCACAGTGGACAATAACATCAGAAGTGGAGAGATGTACAGGTTCCAGGTAATTTGCTGATAAACATATTCACTTGCACACCAATTCCACACCAGTCCTGTCTGTGGAGTGTCTGGTTTAGCTCACCATGAGCTCCACAGTGTTTAGTCCATGTCCTTCTTCCAGGCAGCATCTGTATTTCAGATTCAGCTTTCGAAGGTCAATGTGTGTCTTTAAAATCTTTTGAGAAATGTTATTTGGACAGACCAAAAAATGTTATTTTGGTAAGGTCAAGCCCTCTAGTGCCTTCTGAAGTCCTACAGAGATCATGACAATTTTAACAAATCATTGGAAAGTGTAGCAGATGGGATTTGCTATTTAATTCATTAAAATTGGCTGTTCCTCTTCATGTGCTGTCCTGTTCAGGGCTTTGGGGCAAAGTGTTTTGTATTGTGGTTTTATCTCCATGCAGCTCTCCCACTCCCATCTGACATAGCTATGGGAATTGAAATTTTTAAATTCAGGATACTCACACTAGATTAAATCCCACATACAGTTAAGTTTATTTTTATTGCATGGCACCCTCAGACAAGTCCTGAGAGCAGGTGGACTCCCAGCCTCTGAATCCTCACATCTGGAAGTTGTGATGAGACACAGTTCTTCCGTGTTACGCTGTGTTATCTGTCCTTAACCTCACCATGGGGAAGCCCTTGCATGTGTTTGGTTTGTTTCTGACATTCTATTTTATGTGCTACACTGAGGCTGAGTTAATAACAAAATCCAGTGATAGCAGATGTAACCTTGGCACTTTTGGTAATAGAATCATAGAATCAGGAATATCCTGAGCAGGAAAGGACCCACAGGGGTCATCCAGTCCAACCTCTGCCCTGCACAGACACCCCAACAATCCCATCCTGGGCATCCCTGAGAGCGCTGTTCAAACACTCCTGGAGCTCTGACAGCCTCGGGGCCGTGCCCATTCCCTGGGGAGCCTGGGCAGTGCCCAGCACCCTCTGGGGGAAGAACCTTTCCCTGAAATCCAGCCTAAATCTCCCCTGACACAGCTCCAGCTCCTCCTTGGGTCCTGTCCCTGCTCACAGCGAGCAGAGATTGAAGCTGTCCCTCCACTGCCCCTTGTGAGGAAGCTGCAGACCCTGAGGAGATCTGGCCTCAGGCTCCTTTGTTTCAAAGTGATATGAGATTTGAAGTTTATATAGACACTGAAATTAATTCTGTCTTCTGTGGGGTTTTATTTTTTTAGTTTTCTTGTTACCCTAAATGCACTCTCCATGAAGACTATGGAAGGCTGTGGGAAAACAGACAGTTCAGTGACTTGGAGTTTGTTTTGGGAGAGGTGAGTAGAATTTATTGGAGAGGTGCCAATGTGTGTGTGGTGTGTTTGCTGGGAAAAAACAAGTCGTGCAGTGGTTGTGCCAGAAACCCAGGGAATGAATCACTGGTGAACTGTCTGCCTGGTTTAGTAAGTTTCACTGATCCAGATAAATATTTAAGCTGCAATGGAGAAGAAACTTTTAAACTGAGAAGATCTGTGGGTCACTGACTTAACCTGAATTTATCGAAGCGTGTTATACAGAGTTACAATATGAAAATTTACCAGTGACCTCTGTACTTCCAGGTCCCAGTTGCCTCCTAGGAAGGCAGTTCAGTGTTTTGCAAACCCATTATCATTTCAAGAGCCATTTTTAATTACTGAAATAAAAGAGAATGAGAAAAAGCAGTACAGAGGAATGGTTCTCTAGTAATGCAAACAGTTAAAACATTTAACAGAGAACAGGTTTTCTGAAGATAAACGTGAGAAATTTCAACTTACCTGCATTCCTTTTGCAAAAAAAAAAAATTTAGAAAAAGCTTTGCAGAGCTCAGAGAACAGATCAACAACAGGTGAAATAAATTATGGCAAACAATAACAAAAACCATACTGTTATTTTGAAAAAGGAAAATTAAACAGAAAATCAGATGCAAGAATAAAAAGCACTATATGTGACACAGCAGCTTCCACTCAGTGAATGTGACACAGCCTCTTTCCCAAATGGTGTTTGCCATTAGCCTTTGGGGAAATAGTGTTGAATTTCATCTGTATGTGCAGAGCAGATGTAAGGCTGCCTTTAACTTGAAATGTATCATAACCTGGGGTTCAGGCCAGGTTTCTATGACTTCTGCCATCTGCCATGACCATGTGATTTGGGGATAGAAGTTGAATGTGATTTCTGCCTTTGCCTTTGGCAGAAGGAGGAGCGAGTCCGAGGGCACACTGCGATCGTCACTGCTCGCTGCAAGTGGCTGAAAAAGAAAATCATGCAGGCCAGGGAGAGGGTGAAACAGGTGAGTATTTTGGAAAAGTAGCCTTGTAGCAAGGTAAGGCTTATTCTGCCCAGGTTTGGGAATAAGGTTGTCAGGAGAAAAGTAATATCTGTTGAAACAGCTGGAGGATAGGAGCAGTGTCTGATGCTAAGGTGCTCTTGAGCAAGTAAAATAAAGAAGATCATTAGTATTAACTAAGGCTGCTGGATGTGTATCAGGAGTGTAACATGGAGGAGTCAGAGTTAATCCAGTTATCTGGATTTGACCGTGTGGTTTTTGGAAGCTCTCATAGCTGTCTGAGGTCTAATCTTGTGGAATGCCCCAGAGAGGCTGTGTACCCTTCCCTGTGGGGGAGGTAAGAGCTGTGTCATGAGGATGGCCCACAAGATCAGACAGATTAGAGGGAGGAAAGGCAGTGCTAAGGGTTTCAGCTGCCTCTGTTCCCTTAACCTTTCTAATTTTTTACTTTTTCCAGAGGTGAAAGTCTGGTGCCTCTAATAATTGTCTATTAATTTTGACTACTTACAGCTTTTCAGCAGCAAACATTTAATGGCTTTTGGGGGGATAGTAGCACACAATCTGCAGTAAGATGTGGATGCCTCACTGCCCCCCAGTTAATTGTTTTGCTACTGAGAAGGCTGTGGGAAAAGGCTGTCAAAGTGAAACTTGAAGTAACAGAGTGCTTTAAAATACTTCTGTGCAGCACTTTGTACTCTGCCTTTGCAAGGCAGGATTTGTGGAATCTACTCCCACCTGTCCCTCCTTCACAGAGTGAGGCTGTCCCTGCTGTGGGCTGAAATGTGAGTTCTGTGCAGTTCATTCCTCCCTTGCTCTGATGTCCTGCTTCTGACCTGTATCCAGGAGCTTACTTGTGTTCTCATCCATGTGTGTCCCAGGATATGGAACAGTAAGTCTAAGACATGAATTCCTTGTTATCTTCAAGATAATCCTGAAGCTAAAGAGATCCTGGGTCTTGAAGAATGTGGAGTAAGGAGAAGGATCCTCTGGTTTGGTGGTAACTTGTGTGAACTGGCACAGGCTTGTGCCATGTTTGGGTGGTTTTTCTGTTTCATTAGAAATCAAAGCAAGACATTGAAGAGGAGGGACACACCGCATGCCAGAAGGATGGGATTGGTGGGAATGTCAAGCTGTGCCGACTGCAGCCACTGCTGGAAGTGCCCATCCGAGAGGCCGAGGCCCAGCCCTTTGAGGTGCTCATGCAGTTCCTGTACACAGATAAGATAAAGTATCCCCGCAAAGGTAGGGCAGCAGGGTGAAGTAACACTGGCACTAGGGAGGGGAGGGGGGCAAATGTGTTCAGAAACAGCAGTAGCCAGCATTTGCAGGTGATCAGTCCTGTGCTGAGCACTTAAATACTAACCTGAGATTAAACAAAAAGCAGATTCTTATCAGAGCTTACTAACTATGCTTTTTTTTCCCTAATTCCCCTAATTCTTTTCAAATACCAAGGAAGAACAAGTTCTTGATCATTACAAAATGTGTAAAAAACCCCAAACAAACAAAAATATTGTAGAATTTTGAACATCACAGCATCCTCCTTGGAAAAACCAAGGAGGTCTTGTATCTTATCCTGGCTTGGCTTATTTCCTTTTTCTGATATTGTTTTGATCCATTTTCAACTGAGACCACACAGAAAGGTGTGCAAGCCAGTATTTATCACCTGTTAAAAATCCAATCTGAAGGAATGCCTCAAGAAAGGAAAAATCCTTTTGGTGCATTCATTGAAGTTCCCTTGAGTTAAAAACACTTGTGAGTGGGGAAGTAACAGCCAGAGATCTTCAGGCTTCCACACAGGGAATCCAGCTCCTGGCTGTGTGAGTGGTGAGGGCTGTGGGGCAATGGGAGGGAGGCTGGGTACAACTGGGTACAGCGAAGAACTCCAGCTGCTGGGGCTGGGGAAGCTGGAGCTGTGGGGCGTGGTGAAGTACAGTGAGGTACAGCTGTCCTAGCACTGATCTTTGCTTCAGCTTCACTGCAAGAGCTTTGCTTTCTGCAAAGATAATTCTCGGGAAAAAAGCGATACGTGTCCATTTGTGCCAAGGCTTTCCCTGTCTGAGAATGATCCCACTGACTGGGGGTGAGGGAACTGCTCCCTGGATTCTGCTGGCATTGCCAGATCCCACTCCCAGCCATTCACTGATCCTTGGTACCCTCACCTTGGGACAGGCTCAGGCCAAGGGAAGGCTTGGACCCCTGAGCTCCTCCCATTGTTGCATTGTTCCCAGGCAGCCTGCCCCTCTTCCCCAGCCCATGAGGGGTTCTCCCTGGTGCTTCCCCTTCTGCTGGGATCCTCCATGGGCCCTACCCTGCCCATTTGTATTCCTAGTTGCTCCTCTCAGCTCAGAGAGCAGCACCCTGGGGAGCCATCCAGAGGCTGAGCTAATAGAATTGGGCATGCTCATCAAATGGGATTTTCCAATTAGACACAGGGAAGGCACGTGACATGTGAGAGGGCTTTTGTCTATTAAAAAGTAGTTAGAACAGATGGGCAGAGATCTCCTGTGAGGAAAGCAAAGGCCATGGGGGATTATTCCTTGAGTTGGTGTCCCAGTAGCCCTATTGCAGTGGCCTACAAGGGTGTCCTCTGCCCTCTCTCACATCAGCCCTCGCAGACCAGCTGTGGGTCTGTGCAGGCTGAAGCATGGAGTGAAAGCACAGAGTGCCTTCATCAGGGTCTGTCAGAATCAGGGAGCTGATTGTTAATAATATGTAAAACCCAAGGACTCCAGCAGGGCTGTTGGCAGCTGGGCACTGTGAGAAATTGGGCTGCAAGCTCTGGGCCTTGTCAGGGATTTTAGAGAATCACTTCACTTTCCCTGGAAGGTTTCAAAAAATGTGATCCAGATTGTCACAAAATCTTTGTCTTTTGCATGCTTCAAATTTGAACCTTCTCTTCTAGTATTGATTCAGATTTTATCTAACCAGGAATGGAATTCTTTTCTCTATAAAAATACTCCAGCCACTGCCTGTTCAACTATTCCGATTGCTCCAGCTGATATAAAAAATACTTTCAGAAGGATTCTTCTCTTTGTTCTGTGGGCTCTCCAGCAGTTTTCCCTCTTGCAATTTCAGGTCATGTGCAGGATGTGTTACTCATTATGGATGTGTACAAGCTGGCCTTAAACTTCAAGCTCTCTCGGCTGGAACAGCTCTGCCTTCAGTATATCGAAGCATCTGTAGATCTGCAGAATGTGCTCATTGTGTGTGAGAATGCTAACAAGCTTCAGCTGGATCAGCTAAAGGTAATCACATTCTGCATATAAAGTAACTGATAAGAAATTTTTTTTAAAAAATTATGTAATTAACATTTGGCCAAAGGTATCAGCTTTTGCAAATTCATCATTCCTTTAATTACAGTTGCTTGAGTATATTTAGCATGGGTTGTCCTGCAGTGGCTTGTGATATTATGTAGGCTTTTTCAATACATGCTCAATATTTTTGCATATCTGCTTTGTAGAATGTCAAGGGCAGAGCGACTTTGGCTCTTCATCAGTTCACTCTTGCTGCAGCAAGATGGAACCAGTGCATTTCCTGATCTTACTGTGTTATATATACTGACACTGCAGATAGGTTCTTTCATTTTCTAGATGGAAAAACTAAACTCTGTTCTCAGGCCTTTGCGCTGAAATACAAAATGTGCCAGTGATTCTGTGTCTGTGGTGGGTGAGAGGCTTTTGGGTGTTTGGTTACAATCAGGGTAGAGTTGACCCCTGGCTGCAGCCCAAGAGGTGCTGGCTGTGCTGATCCCAGAGCAGTGCCCAGAGCCACTTCTGCTGAACCTGCAGGGAAGCAACTCCTGCCCCCAGTCCCAGAGCAGGACCGTGCAGTACTTGCTGGTGATGTTCAGCCTGTGCACACCAGTGGCCGTATCGCTGGTGGCTGCAGGCACAGTGAGGCTGCAGAAACCAGTATGCACCAGCACTTCCTCAGACACTGTGTGCTCTGGATTTGGATTTGGGAGAGGAAATGCCTCCAGGAGGAAGCAGCAGGGCCAGCAGCAAGTGTGTAAATGCCAGCACAGCCTTTGGTGCATGGTGCCATCAGCAGCCCAGAAGCTCAAGCATTGGTGGATCTGGTGCCCCCACCTGCCCTGGCTACCTCTGGAGTGACAGGGGCTCTTGCACCTGGCTCCAGTCAGGCAGGATCACCCTGAGCTGGGTCTCATCCTGTCTGCTCAGGTGCTCATTAGTCCTCATGGGTGGGTCCCCTGTAGAAGGCTGTTCTTTCTGGCATCTCAGTCATGATTTAAAATGCTTCACGGGTGAATCCTGACAGATACCTTCGGATCCCAGGTGGAATAAACTGGCAGAACAGACAGTAGTTATGATTCTCTGGGTGAACTTGTACCCACCTTTTGGTGAGCTGGTGTAGATTGTATTTATTGCTTATAAAAGTGGAATGAGGGGAAGCCTTGATTCATACTGGGAAATAAAGTGCCCTTTTTTGGTCTCTAACTGTTTAGCATTAGGTCTGGTTCATTTGTCACCTTTTCACCTCACTGATTTTTATAAGAAATTTATTACACAAGAGCCTTCCAGAGCTCTTGAACTGTTTGCTGCGTTTATGGAAAAGGTTCAGGCAAAACCCACACAAGGAATCCTGTAAGCTCTTTGGACCCTTGATGGAGAGTGTCAAGAGTTAAGATCTCTTCACCCTTTTAATTAACTTTTGGTGTCTAATTATGTTAAAAGTTATTATGAGGTAGAAACTAATCTTCATTATCTCTGTGAAGTTTTCAGTATCTCCTGAGATTCCTGTTTTAGAAAGCTTTGGAGCAGCTCAATGGGCAGTTAATCTCTTCCTTGTTAATATTTCTAGTCAAATTCTTCTAGATACTTGGAATTGTCCTGAATTTTCTGTTCAAGGAGGAGCCTAAATGGTCATTTAGGAAGGATCAGGATGTCACTGTTGGATAGTTCCAGCTGCAGGATCCATGTGGAGGTTCAAAGGAAAGGATGGTTGATGGCATATGCAACATGTAAGATTTATGGGATGCTCTGAGATGACTTCGAACAATAAACCACAAATTTCTTAATTAATATTGGTGTATTTTTAAGGAACATTGCCTGAACTTTGTGGTGAAGGAATCCCATTTTAATCAAGTCATAATGATGAAGGAGTTTGAGCATCTTTCTTCATCCCTTATTGTGGAGATTGTCCGGAGAAAGCAGCAGCCTCCTGTCCGAACTCACTCTGACCAGCCGCTCGACATCGGTAACCTTCCTGCTTTATGGAGTCATTCCATCTGCTGGTTGGGCTTTGCTGATGGGTTGTTTAGCCTGGGGAGATGTGTGGGAAGCAGCCCTCTGCAGCCCAGCAGTTCCCAGTTGGGATAATGCTCAGACTCTCTCCTGGATTGAGAGCACAACAGTTCTTTTCCCAGTGAGGTTCAATCAGAACGGTGTCCCATCGATGTACATGGGATCGTGTTCTTGCAATAAACCATCCTGGTCCTGTTCAGAGACATGAGAGAAGGAGCAGAAGGGTGTAAAGAATGATCAAAAAAAACACAGTGGACAGTCATTGTAAGTGGCTGAAGGATGACAGAGCTGAGCAGGGAAACAGCCTGTTTGAAGGTGTTCACCAAGGCGGAGCAGGAGGAAGGAGGAGGATCTTGGGAATGAGGCACTGCTCTGTGTGCCTGTGTGGAAGGAACAGGAGATAGAGAGGAGAAGAGAAAGATGTGATTTACAGTTTTATTGTGAAATTCATCAGGGGCTGATTTGGGACTAGTCTTACTCAACATTTTAACATCCTGACACACAAGACAAGGAATGTAATAATTAAATTTTCTAAGGCTACAAAGTTCAGAGGCATTGGCAGTGTTGGTGTGGAGTGCTGCACAAAAATAATTTGGAACTGAAGAGAAAGAGAAGGAAGCTAGTGCTAGAAGGTCAAGTAGAAAGGCTTTGGCTGGCATGTGTCCCAGGGGGGTGAGGTGCGCTGGCTGGGAAGGTGGCACAGCCAGTTCTGTATCCAGAGCTAGAATGGCGTGAGAGACCCAAATGTTAAAAACTGAAAGATGAACTTTGAAAATATGAGTGAGTTTGGAGCAGACTTGGATGTGCTCTATTTTTCAGTTGTGTATTTACAAGGTTGATTAAAATATTGGATAAAAGAAGCCTTTGTTGCTGATTTGGGAAAGATTTTTCATTAAGACACAAAATTTTATATTCCTTGTGGTTGGAAATAGTGTAAAGGGACAGGAAAAATTAGCTTTCATATCTGTAGAGATCACCTGTCAATGTGGCCACTGCTGGAGTTTGCTGTCAGTGGCAGAAAGCAGAGCTGACAGGTTTGGTTCTGAGAGGGACAGTAGGGAATCAGCTGTGGTGGGGAAGGATGAAGCTCATTTTGCTCTAAGATTATGAAGAAGGACTTGACTCAAATTCACAGTGAGATTCCCAAAGGAAAGAGGGGCTGGAGCTCTGGCTTGGCCATGTATTAGTTGGATAGTACCTGGTCACCTGGAGCTATCATGTCTTTATTTCATTATGTTTAATTTCAGGAACATCTTTAATTCAGGACATGAAGGCTTACCTGGAAGGAGCTGGGACTGAATTCTGTGATATCATCCTGCTCCTCGACGGGCACCCACGGCCAGCCCACAAAGCCATCCTGGCAGCTCGCTCCAGGTGAGCCCTGTACCAAGAGTGTGTGTGAAGGACAGTGCAGGGCTGGGCAGTCTCTGCTCAGCTGGCTTAGTTCAGAAGACAGGGAGGAACTTAAATCTGCATGAAGTGTTAAGATGCAGCTTTGCTCAATGAGTGTAATAAGCCTTTAAGCAGCAGTGATTAAATTTTTTTTTTCCATTTGATACCCAGCAGGGAAAGATAGGAAGAAATTAGAACTGCAGAGATTCTGCAGAGGGTGTGTGAGAAGCTACACTGCAAGACAAAGCATCTGTAAAATCACAGGAAAGGAAAAAGGGTGGAAAACATGAGGTGGTTTCAGTGAAATGGAAAGCAACAGATGTCCACTGAGGTCAGAAGGAGCCTTCTGACAGTGAACAGTTCGTATTTTATCATGTGGAACTTGATTTTCTTTCTCACTTTCTGATATTTAAGACTGGTTATGAATAAACATAACAAAAAATGGTGCATGACAGAGACTAGAGTGTTCTCATGCTTTATGCAGAGAAAGGAGTCCACCCTGCTGATGGTGGGACTGTTCTCCCTCCTCAGGGCGTGGGTGAAGTGGATTTGTCCTGCACTTGTGTGTTCTGTGGACCTGCACCTTATGTTCCACCAAACATTAAGTGTTCACATAAAATTTCTATTTCAAATACCGTCACAATTTTTTCCCAGAAAAAGCCGTAACAATATTCAGTATTAGTTACTGTGGTATTTTACCAGAAGCATTTCACAGCTCTTAAAACAGCCCTGATGATTGGCAGCCTGTAGATACCAAGGAAATTCATAATGCTTTAAGCTCTCTGCTGGGTCTTATGCAAATTAGAGAAAAAATCAAAGCACCATGTGTCCTAATTTTCAAGAAACAGACAAATTTCAGGTAGTTCTGATGGTAATTAGGGGATTATATTTGGAGTTTTCACTGGCAGACATACATGAAAAAATAAATGAGCAATGTTTTTGCCCAGGTTGTCACCTGAATTTGTTGCTTTGGAAGCTGCAGTTCTGAATAGCAGCCTTTGAACAATACTGGGTTAAACCATCTGTCTGCAGAATGTGTTATATCAGTTTTATTTCCCTTTCCAGTTACTTTGAAGCCATGTTCCGTTCATTCATGCCAGAAGATGGGCAAGTGAACATTTCTATAGGTGAAATGGTTCCCAGCAAGCAAGCGTTCGAGTCCATGCTAAGATACATCTATTATGGAGAAGTGAACATGCCTCCTGAGGACTCCCTGTATCCTTAGGTTCCATGCAATTGGAGGATCTGTCTGAGTGCATGCCCAGCAGGTCACCTTCCTTTTGCTCTGGGTTGCCTGGCACAGCCTGGGAGGGTGGTCTGTTGGGGGGCACCAGCAGGCTCTGCGCTCCCACTCCTCACAGGGATTTTTGCCATCAGTGCTCCCACCTTCGCTTTCTGGTTTGTTCCTCAATGGAATGAACAGATACCTCTTTGCAGCACCTTACTATTATGGCTTCTCCAACAACAGGCTCCAGGCCTACTGTAAGCAGAACCTGGAAATGAATGTCACAGTGGAGAATGTGCTCCAGGTAATTGTCCCCAAGCACTTCAGTTAGTCACTTAGAGGAAAGCCAAGGGGGCCTGTCAAGTGGGTACACCCAGTGCCAGGTCACTGAGACTGCCCAGGCCCTTCAAGTGACAGTGGCCCTGTGTGATGACATGTGTGGGAGCCCACCCTTCAGCAGCATTGTTCCTTACCTGATACTGTGTCACTTCTATTCCTGTGCTGTAGGAAGGTACTGCTCAGCAGGTACTGCTCACCTGGCTCCTCCTCAGCTCTCCTCCCCCATTACAGAACTGTGTTTCTAAAGGTCTTTTTAAGATGACCGCGTGCTCAGCACTCAGCTGTAAACCGTTTTTAGAATTTTTTCCAGGAAAATGGTGGTCTGCAGGTGACAGACTTTAGTCTTATCAGTCATGCTGACAGGATCTTGCAGTGGAGTTTGAGCTAGCAAAAGGTACTTTGTGGTAAGAAAGCAAATGCTGGCTCCCAGGCAGGCAGCCCGCACCTCTACACCACAAGCAGAAGCAATTCCTGTTGAATAGCTCTTGAGGACTCCATAGATTTTAAATCCAAGGCTTATTTTTGAATAGTTCAGAAAATATTCAGTTTGTAATGCAAAGTGGAGATGTTCCCTAGCTAAGAGGAGTTACCTGCTCTGGGTCAGGACTGTTTGTGCATCTGAGCTGTGCAGAAACGAAATCACATTTTTGCTCCTGCTCTAGATTTTAGAGGCAGCTGACAAGACCCAGGCCCTGGACATGAAGAGGCACTGCCTGCACATCATCGTTCACCAGTTCACCAAGGTTGGTTGCATCTTTTCTGTGGCTTTTGAGAGCTGCTGTCCTCTGTCACTGCCTTGGTTAAAGACACGTTCATATGGAAATCAATTTAATTCTTCCTCATGTGAGACAGCTGAGAGCCGGTTGCATGTTACTGACACTCGCTGACAGGACTGCTAGGCACATTTCTCACACTAAAGTAAATTAAAGACTAGAACAAGCTAGTCTAGAAATGTGAAGCCCTTCCAAGCAGAAGTTACCCAAAATTGCTTCCATTTCCAGTTGTTCCAGCTGTTGATTTTGTGCCATGCCCATGTTGGGTTGGTGTGTGTATAGCAGGGTACGTTTGTTGTATGCTGAGGGCACAAATCTCTCCCTCACTAGCAGTTATCAATGTGCTCCTCATACTCCCCTTGAAGTATTCTCTGTCATACATGTTTTGTTATCATGTGCTCTAAAACAAATTACCATGTCCTGGCTGGGCTCTCTGTGATTTCCATGGTCAGCAGTTGGACTCTATGCTCTGAGAGGTCCTTTCCAGTCTTAAAAATTCTGTGGGTCTTTTTTGATGGGATTATGTATTTGTGGCAGGAAAGGTCAAGAGCCCGATGTGCTGATACTCCTGTCCTCACTTGAGAGAATAAGGATATTGTCATTTAATTGTTCCTATGAGATGTGATCCCTCCATGAGAGTTCCCCAGCATGTCATCAGTTCATTGCTCAGCTTATTAGCATTGCTGAAATAGGTAGATAAGTCATAGGAATTGGGATTTCTGGATGCTACACACATACTGGTAATAATTCCCTAGTTAATATTCAAGTAGCTCGCTCTCCTTTGTATATTTAAACTCACAATCCTCCTGGGGAAGAAGAGCACTGCTATGTCCCATTAGTGTCTGGAGAGGAGACAGGATGGTGTTCAGGCTCTTCATTAAATGCCAAAGTTGCTGGAGCATGACGCATTTTACATTCAGAAATAACTGAAATTGCATAAAAAGCATATAAAAAGCATTGAGAGTGGAGCCAGCATCCAGAAATCACTCCCAGAGGAGAGTTCACAGCGTGAGGTTGCAGCCCCTGCCTTCATTCATCCTGTCTGTTTTCTTCTGGCCCCATGAGTCCTGTGGAGCAGCCCAGCAGGGATGGGGAATGGTCCCACTGGCCAGGACAGGACATGTACAGGACATCCCTGGGGTTGGGGTCAGTGCCTTGCAGCCCCTGAGGGCTGAAATATCACAGTATCACTTCCCAGTGGAGGCCACAGGAAGACAAAGAGGTGTGATTCTCTCCAGACCGTACAGGGGGAAATGGACGTTACAACACTGGGAGGCAGCGATGGGAGCTGGAGGGCGTTCCTCAGCTGTACTTCCTCACCAGGATGTGGGGAAATGTTTTATATTTAAACTGTTGACTGGTGGAACAGTGTTCATCAAAACGTGGCTGGAAGACTGTCAAGCAGATGTGCACGGAGAAGTCTCAATTATGCAATGTTTTCCCTTGGCCTGAGAGGCTTCAGTGTGTGATTCTTGGCCTGGGCTGGGTGACTCAGTGTGGCTGGGCACGGACACTCTCTGCTCTGCTCCTGGGCCAGCCACGGGCTCTGAGGGGGATTTGTTCTCGGGCACAAGCCCTGTGGGTCACCAGAGCTCAGGCAGGCTGGGTCCCTGGCTGTGGGATCTCCTGTTCTTCCAGTTACTTAACACTGTTCTGGATTTGGGCTGTTAAGGAGTTTTCCCCACAGTTTCCCAGAGGTTCACTGCTTTGGGCAATGTGTTTTCAGGCTCTTGTGTGTCAGTGTTGTGCAAAAGCCCTAATAAATCTGCTGTTGTGACGTGTTTGCAGTGACACCCTGATCTGTTCTGCAGTGCGTGCCTTGGGTGGGGGCAGGATCCCACCAGTGCTAAGGGGGTCTCTCTCCCTCCCAGTCCTGGCAGATCCTTAGACTGGGGATATTGCTCCAAGCATGTCCTGAGCTCTTCCTGAAAGCATCCTCAGCCATTTCCCTCCTGGCCTTCCAAGGTTGCTCAGGACATCTTTATTCTTTATCCCAGTACAGCTCCCTAGAGCGAGGTGATAATGTCAGTTCAGGTAAGGAGGGTGAGTGAGTGCTTGGGCACAGTCTGCCTGGAGGCTGGCTGTGTGTTAGTGCCTCTAGGCAGAGGGATTACTGGCTCCTTACCATGAGGTTGAGGAGAAGGAAGGAATGTGTAGAGCTCCTTTTTGCTAACAGTTGAGCTTCTGAACAGTCCAAAAGCATAAAGTTTGTTGTAGATTCTCATCTATCTGATGTGGTGGAGGTTTTTCTTGGCAAGTGCTCCAGTGACCTGCTTTGACTGCAGGAAGAGTGCCAGCAGAACCAGCATGGATACTGAGAGGAGCTTTTCCTCAGCAGCACAGCAGCAAAGGGATCAAGCCCTGAGTCACATTTTCAGTGCAGAACCACAGACCTCAGAGCTCAGGCTGTGCTGGTCAGCACGGCTCTTAGAAGAGTGCTCAGTCAGTGTCTTGTAGCAGTGGGGCTGTCAGTACCCACAAGGGCAGCTCTGGGGGAAGGTTCCTGCTGCTCTCCACTCCCAGCAGTCTGAATTTGGTTCCAAGCCCCAACTGGAGCCCTGTGGTCTGTTCCCTGCAGCCCAGCCCCACAGCTGGGATCTCACACCATCTGTGCCCAGCTGGACTTGCTATGGGGTGCCAAGGGTAAAAGGGTAATACATGAGCTGTGATTTGGGGAGGGTTTTAATTTCTTCCTGTTTTTTCTGTTTTGTTTTCCTTGAAGGTCTCCAAGTTGCCAAATCTCCGCTCGCTCAGTCAGCTCCTCCTCCTTGACATCATAGATTCCTTAGCTACCCACATCTCAGACAAGCAGTGTGCAGAGCTGAGCGCAGACATATGACATGCCTTGGGAAACCACCTTCTCATTTGTTCCTGAAAAACACTGGCACTTAAGAGCTGGCTCTGATTTACTGTTGCGTATGGAGTAGCTCAGTGTCTGCACACTACAGCAGCCCTGGAGGAGCAGGGACAGCTGAGGTGCTCTCTCTGGATTTGCTGGGTTTGTACTTTTGTGCAGCGTTTGGACTTTGTTACATTTGTTACCCAAATGTAGACCTGAAATCATTGCAGGCGTGAATTAGTTCCACATGGTTTGGGGAGTTACTAAGTTCATAATCAAGCCCCTTATTACTTTCATAATGTAAAATCAAGCAGTCATGAGTAAGAGTCACTAAACCTTTGAAGCACAATATTTAAAGAATACTGTTTAAAGAGCTTCAGCTGACCCAGCCCGAGGGCTGTAAGGGGAAGTCAGAACAAAACTGGGAACAAGAGCACGTGGTGTTCACAGGGAGACTGGCCCTTGGACCAGAATGTAGTGACTTTTCAGAGACTCCATGGTGTGGATTAACAGATAAGCCCCTGAGCAGCTGCCTGGATTGGTGGGCTGCGGGAATACAGACCTATGCTCTGCAGCAGGTCAGACTGGAAGATTACAGCAGTCCTCTCTGACCATCAAATCCATTAATCCTGTCTTGCTAAGCCTTTCTAAATCTATTTATTAATAAAGAATTAACATCTTCTCCTGGCATTTCATGATTGACTTGGATTTCATTCTGGAAAAAAATTAAGCAAAAAACGTTCTGCGCTTGATGAAGGTCACATTGTTAAAAATAAGTGTGTTACATCTTGTTACTAATTTTATATTGAAGTGTCTCTGTGAGCCCTTGCCTTTGCAGGAAGGTGAATGAAGGCAGAATGCCATTCCCTGCCCGTGCAGGAGCAGCTGCTGTTCCCTCCCCTTGCAGCCCCAGCTCTGTGCTGGATGCTTCCCACCTCTCCTCACAGCTGGATGGTGTTGGTAAAGTGTCTGGTGGTGGAACTGTCCCAGACCTGCCCAGAGCCCTTGGGACTGCCCTGGGAGGGAGTGACAAGCTGGGAATCAAAACCTTGTCCTGCTCCAGCTGCAGGGGCTGCTCTCTGCTGGTCTGAAGC
This sequence comes from Hypocryptadius cinnamomeus, assembly GCA_013400635.1. NCBI lineage: Eukaryota > Metazoa > Chordata > Aves > Passeriformes > Zosteropidae > Hypocryptadius > Hypocryptadius cinnamomeus. The sequence goes on from VYZP01000462.1 coordinate 84,279, forward strand.
TGGAGTGGTGCAGGATCCCAGAGACATGCAGCTCCCAGCCCTCACACTCCCACCCATGCAGCCACGATTCTCATTCAGTGACGTGTTCCTGGAGCAGCAGTTGTGAGCTCCTCGTCAGCATCCCACAGCCTGACACACCTGCATGTGCCAAGAGGATTGCAGTCTGGGCAATGAGGAATGCCTCACGGATTTAATCCAAGGGAACTGCTCTAGAGACCACCCTGTCTGTCTCCCTGGTGGCCTGCTCAGGTGAGTCAGACCTGAGGTGACAGGTGCTTCTGAGAGCCAAGGGCACCTTTTAAAGCAGAGGGATTGTTTCCAGATGCCTCACAGATAGTGGAGTCTCTTACCAGAGGTCATGATAATTGTACTGACAGGCTCTGTGTTCCCTGGGAAACCAGGTTGGCAGCTGGAGAAAGGTTCTACACTGCAACTTGTAACAACACCACAGTCTATTTCCACTAATGCTGATCCACTAGAGGACAGCCATTGCCCAGGGAAGCCTCATTCTCTCAGGCTGAACATGTCATAACCAGCCCTCTTTAAATCCTGAGCCCACTTTCCTGTGAAGAAATGCACAACCTCCGCACCCTCTGACCAGGCACTGTGGGGTCTTGGCTTTGGGAGGCTTTGGGTTCAGTCACAGCTGTAGAGACCACAGTGCTGGGTCAGAGATTTACTGTGAACATTAGCAGCCCATTGAGATTGGCCTCTGGGCTGCTGTTGTGCAGGTGCCAGGACCATGCACCTCTCTGAGAGGACACCCCCGAGTTTCCTAGGGGATCACAGGATGGGAGGTGTTGTAGAGGCCACACACGCAGACTGTGGGGTACACATGAACCTCCCAGGGCAGTTAGGTGCTCTTGTTATCATTATGGCCAGCAGGCTCTCAGGTTACTTGTGTTCCCACAGCCTTGGGGAATATGCACAGTCCCTGCATTTGATAAGGAATAAAGAACATTGTGGCTGTCCAGCTTTGTCTTACTCCTACAGTCTCTGCCACATGCAGGCCCCACTGGCTCTTTAAAGCCCTTGGGACTGCTGGTGGGAGAGCAGGAGCACCCCTTTCCTCCAACCCAATGTGAGCCCCAGCATGGTGGCAAAAAGCAAGGTAGAGAAGCAATCCTCAACTCCTCTGGAGCAGCAGCTCAGGGCACTGGAGGCAGGAGGTCCCAGCTTTGCCACACTGCACCAGCTCCCCCTGTCCCCACTGTCACACCTGTGGCAGCCGGGCAGGAGCCGAGCAAGGAGCAGTGTGGATCAGGGCCGGGAGCTGCTGCAGCCCTGCAGACACTAAGGCCAAGCCCGTCCCTCCAGTGCCAGCACCAGGAGAAGCCAGCAGCACCCCACGTGCCCAGAGCAGGGCTGGCAATGGGGCAGGGAGTCACTCTAAAGTGGCCCGTGGCTCACTGGGAACAGGAAGAACACTGAGAAAAAATTACACATTTTAATAAGGAAATGTGAGAGGGAGGCACTGAGGTCCTGCCAGCAGGAACACCGGCGGAGGGGGCAGAGCCCAGGCTGCCTCAGGCCTCAGCCGCTGCCAAGCCCAGGATCTTCTTGACGTAGTTCTGCACGTTGACGTGGAGCTGCGGGGCCGTGGCAGAGAAGGTCTCCATGGCCAGGGCCCGCGCGGCCTCGGAGCCGCCCCACATGGCGCGGTACAGGGGCAGCGTGTACTTCTGCTTGCCCTGCGGGGACACAGCGTAGTGACAGCCCCGCTCCGCCCCGGCCCCAGCGGTGACGCCCCCATCCCCCGTCCCCTAGCCCTGCTCTTAGCGAGGCACAGAGCACATGGCAAATGGGACAGGGTGGGGAATGTTGCCGTGGGCAGCCCTTGGCACCGCAGCGCCTGGAGAGGGGAGAGCACCTGAACCTTGGAGAAGGAGTAGACCCTGAGACGCTCATGAAGTTCAACAAGGCCAAGTGCAGGGTCCTGCACCTGGGTCAGGACAGGAGGGATGGAGAGCAGCCCTTCAGAGGACTTGGGTGACAAACTGGGTGTGACCTGGCCATGTGCTCTCCCAGCCTGGAAAGCCAGCTGTGTCCTAGGCTCATCCCCAGCAGCATGGGCAGGTGAGGGGGAAATTCTGCCCTCTCATAAGACCCCAACACTGGAGCACTGCATCCAGCTCTGGAGTCTCCAGCACAAGACACACAGGGACAGAGCAGGTCCAGAGGAGCCCATGGAGCTGCCAGGCTGGGAGAGCTGGGGCTGTTCACCTGGAGAAGAGAAAGCTCCAGGGAGACCTCAGAGCCCCTTCCAGTGCCAAGAGAGCTTGAGAGGGAGTTTGGAGTGACAGGACAAGGGGGAATGGCTTCCCACTGCCAGAGGGCAGGGTTAGATCAGATATTGGGAAGGAATTGTTCCCTGTGAGGGTGGTGAGGCCCTGGCACAGCCCTGGAAGTGTCCATGGCCAGGTTGGATGGGGCTTGGAGTAACCTGGTCTACTGGAAGGTGTCCCTGCCCATGGCACAGGGTTGAATAAGATGAGCTTTAAGGTCTCTTCCAACCCAAACCATCCTGTGGGACTATCAAAAGCAAGAGCCAACCCCTGTCTCTCTGGTACTGAAAGCCTTGTGCCCTGTGCCCTTCTCTCCCCACTGGCATGCTGCTGGGCCCTGCCACCAGTGCCCAGGGACAAACCTGGCTGTGCAGGAAGTCCTTGACTTTGCTGTACTCAGCCTCCAGGTTGTTCTTGAGGACAATCTGGCACCAGCGCAGTCGCAGCTCAGCGTTCTGGGCCTTGGAGATCTTGGGGTACATCTTGCTCAGCCTTTTCACATTTCCTGTGAAAGGGGAGCGGTCACCATCCCCCATGGGGTTCTGACCCAGCTCCCAGCCCCTGCTCCCAGGGAACCCTGTCAGTCCATCCCAGCTGTGCTGCAAATTCTCTGGGATCCTCCCAGCCTCGGGTCAGCCCTGGCCCCTGCCCAAGCGCCCCCCACCCCCAGCTCTGGAGCACCCCAGGCACTTGCTGGCTCTGGGCAGGACGGTGCCCTTGTTGGGCCTCCCAGGCTGGGCAGCCCTGCAGGGCCATGTGCTGGTGGCTTAGGGTGCCAGCACAAAGTGGGGGCAGATTCCTCAGCAAAGAGGGCAAGGAGAATTGTGGTGACATGGGGACACAGCCCAGCAGAGCCAGCCTGGGGACAGCAGGACTGCACATGTTCCCATACATCCAGGGACATGATTCCCCTGGCTCTCCATCCTCCACCACACCAACCAAGGCTTCCCTGGAACCTGGACCCACAGAGCAGTTGGAGAGGGGCTGATGGCCACACACCTGTGTGTCCCCCCCAGTGTGCCCTCACATCCCCAGCCAACTGGCTGGACTTGGGCACATCACCCTGTGTCTCTGGGCACCAGAGCCCTGGGAGTGCCCTGGCACTCACCTTCAGGCAAGGGGGACTTCTTCAGGACCTGATCCAGAAAATAGACCAGCTGGTATGTTCTCCAGCCCATGATGTCCACAGCTTCGATTGCCTCCATGTTCAAGCTGTCAGCTGCCCAGAGCTCTGCCAGCTCCTCTGCCGGCCTCATCAGCTGCTGCCCCGGCGACAGGTCGGGCAGGTAGGGCGGCCAGCCCGGCATGTTCAGCCAGCGGTCAAATTCAAACCCTGCAGCGAGGCAGGAGGGACAGCTGGGAACAGAGCCCTGAGCCCCACATCAGCTGCTGCTGCCCAGACCTCCCCACCTTCTCACAGTGCCACCAAACCTCCCTGAGGATGGTGACCACCACAAACTAATGGGGTGAGGCCATCAGACACATGGGCTCAGGGTGTGCTTGTGGGTATCGACCCCAGTGCCACCAGCAGGATGAGCTCCAGCATGGAAAGCTCCTGCCAAGCCTGGACCTCCAGCAAGGCTGGGCCAAGCCCAGAGTACTGGCTGGGCCTGATCCCAGTGCTCAACCAGACTCACCAGACTGAGTCACAGATACCCCATGAAACAGCACCCAAGTGCAGAGCAGGGACTGGGTTTGAATGGAAAAAAATCAGGCTGAGCTGGCACATGCCCAAGCCTGGGCCTGATCCCAGCTGGCCAGTGCCACCCGTGCCTGTTCCAACAGAGCTGGGCTGGCAGCAACAGCATCTCCAGTAAAACACACAAAACAATGTGCACAGGCTCCGGGGGACATGGGCTGCTCTGACACCCGCAGGAGTGGGGCTGAAAAGTGGCAGCCCCTGTTCCCTGGCCAGGATGGCGCTGTGCTGACCTGGGATGGAGTCCACGCCTTTCTCCTTGAGCTCCGGGAAGTACTCCAGGAAGAACTCGAGGGTGTCGTCTGCAGTGATGCTCTGGAACTTGAACCGGTTCACGTAGGCCTGTGGGGACGGATGGGGCTGATGCCAGACACTCTCACCCCAGCAGTGCTGCCCAGTCCTCTGTGTGCTCCAACTCACTGGGGAACCCATTCCAGCCCCTGTTCCCTCCAGAGGCTCCCAGCCCCCTGCATCCCCAGAGATACCCCTCAATATTCCCAGCACCTGCTGCAAGCACAATGCTAGGCTCTGCCTTCATCTTACTCCCCTATTCACATTCCCTTTTCCCACCTCTTCTTCCTCTCCCCAGCCACCCTCTCAGCCTGTCCTTCCCAGGGTCCTGCTGTGCCCTGGCCTCCTGCCATAGCATTTTGACTTTGCAGCTCACACCCACCTGGAGGAAGGCATCAAACTTGCTCTGGTTGCCCACAAGATGGGCCAAGTAGCTAACGAAGCAGTACCCCTTCTCATAGGGTGTTTCATTGTATGTGTCATCTGGATTGACACCTAGAAAAAGGCAAAACGGTCAGAAATCTTCTGCCCACCTGCAAAACAACACAGCCCTCACATGCACCAAGATTCCCCCACCTGTGCTGGGTGCAGCCTATCCCTCCCCTCCTGCAGCCATCATCTCTCCCAGGTGCCATCACCTGTGCTGCTGTTATTGCCAGCCATGGAACAGCCCAGCTCCCCCAGCCCACCTGTCACTGTCCCCCAGCCCCGGAGCCCAGGGACACCCAGGGACACCGACCTGGCTCGATCACCACCCGCAGCTTGTTGAGGGGATGGTCCTCCCCCGTGGCGTCCATGTGCTGGCGCAGGAGGGCCCTTCCCGTGGCAGCCTCCAGGCAGGTGTAGGGCAAACCTGGGCAGAGACAAGCGGAGGCATTCGGGGAGCCCGGCCAGACCCCTGCGCACTGCGGGCACAGCGGGCGCTGCGACGGGAGAGGAACACCATCAGTGCATGAGCTGGGAGAGCAGGAAACACACACACGTGGAGGTGGGATGGCAGAGCTGCAGGGGGGCATGGGGCAACCCAGCCCCAGGCAGCGAGAGATTTTTCCAGCCACTTAAATTCATGTGGATACAGCAAATTGTGCTGGGAGAGCACAAGCTTCTGGACAGGACTGTGTGTCCAGTGGGGAGCTCAGGACAGCTGGTATCAGCTCCACGTGGGAGCTGCAGGAGGATGAGGAAGGTGAGGCAAGGACACAGTGCCCACACTCCTGGCAGGGGTTGCAGGGAAGTGTCCATCTCAGGGCAAAGGCTACCAGAAGTGACAGACTGGTTTGGGCTGGAAGGGACATTAAAAATCCTCTTGTTCTACCCTTTGCCATGGGCAGGGACACCTTCCACCAGAGCAGGTGGCTCCAAGCCCCTTCCAACCTGGCCTTGGACACTTCCAGGGATGGAGCAGCCAAAGCTTCTCGGGGCCACCTGTGCCAGTGCCTCCCCAAACTCACAATATCTAATCTAAACCTCCTCTTTTTCAGTCTACAGAACCCCACAGGGCCTTGCAGCTGCTGCCCTTCACCTCTTCTGAGATGCAGCGCAAGCTCCATCCCCACTGGCACTCAGAGGGATGCACTAAGCTGTGGGACAGACCCCAGACCCACACAGGGCTCAGCACCCCACAGCCAGGCACGGCCACGCACCGTAGACCTCGGTGGAGATGCGCCTCTGGGCGTACATGGTGAAGCCCTCGTTCAGCCAGAACTCGCCCCACGTGGCATTGGTGACCAAGTTGCCAAACCAGCTGTGGGAGATCTCGTGGATGATGACGTCCACCAGGGAGCGGTCCCCAGCCAGCAGGCACGGCGTGACGAAGGTGAGGCAGGGGTTCTCCATGCCACCAAAGGGGAAGGAGGGCGGCATGAACAGGATGTCGTACCTGCCAGGGAAGGCTGGGCTCAGACCCCGCTCCTCCTGAAGACGGGGGTGGGGACAGAAGGAAACTCTCTCCCTGTCCCTGAGGAACCAGATCCTTCAGGAACCTTCCAGCCATACCTGCCCCAAACATAAGGGCCGAAGAGTTTCTCTCCAACCACCAGGAACTCCTCGATCACTCCGTCGTACTCCTTCTTGGCAGCCTCGATCAGGCAGGGCTCGGCCCAGACACGACTCCTGGCCAAGTGCAGAGAAGAGGAAGTTTAACCACTGGGGACTTTCACCTTGTTGCTTCATCAGACAGAAATTGCACAGGTTTATTCCAAAGAAAAAAAAAACCCTGCTGATAAAGGCATCTAAAAAGGCCAATAGTGCAAATGGCTGTGATTTCTTTCCTTGTCTGAATGTCAAAGGGCTTTTATATGGCTGCAGTGGCAGCCAAGAACTCAAGAAAGCACCAGCCTGTGAGGAAATGTGGGATCCTCCATGCATGGGGATCCACTGCCCTCATTCATGTGCAGGGTGACACAAGCAGAGCCAGGGACCCTCCTGAAAATGAGGGGACACGGCATCAAGGCTCCTTCTCACGCTCCAGTTTGAGAAGGATCCTTATCCCATGAGCCCACAACCTGGTGACACAGACAGGGCTTGTTTATGGCCAGTGTCTCTGCTCTCCAGAGCCCCATGGAGCAGGGAGAAGCAGAAAGTGGTTGCCACAGGAGCTGCCACAGCTGCCACTGTGCAGCTCCCAGAGCTCTGGAGCTCTCCCGAGCCCCTTACCTTGGGCCAACATCAGCGGACACGATGTCCCCAACAACCAGAGCAATCAGGTAGGAGGGGATTGGCTGGGACATCTTGAATACAAAGGTGTTATCCTTCTGCTTCTCCCAGCTTGTGGCACTCATCACAGCCGTGAAGCCCTCGGGGACCTGACCATGCGGATAGAGCCACCCATTAGATTCACAGCACACGCAGTGGCAGGCCAGCTAAGCCAGCTGGGACGCCACAATGGCTGATGACAAATGTGTCCCAGCCTGAAGGTGCTGGGGCCAGGGGCGCTGCAGGCTTTGGGGAGCAGAGCACGAACACCCTGAGCTCCCACTCGGGATCCCAGCTGCCTCCCTGCAATGCTAGGGTACCTGGAGCTGCCCCAGGTGCCCCTGGAGCTACCAGGAGATAAGGAAATGCTGGAGCTGCAGGTGTGAAAGGGCAGAGGATGCAGATCCCTCAGCTGCTGACTCCCCGCCCAGTTCTTGCACAACAACTCATTTTTCCTGTTCCCAAGCCACTGTAGAAGCCATGGCAAATCCACCAGCCTGGGCTGAGCCCAGGGAGACTGATCCAGTGTCCCCTAGCCCAAGCAGGGGGTGAGCCCCACGGTGCACAGGGAATACAATTTCCTTGGTACAGAGCATCACACCAGAGCCCAGCAACAGCCCCATCCCACGCTCACCCTGTGGCACCAGAGGGGCTCTGCCCTGGGAGAGCAAAATAAATCAATCTTGGCATCACCAGCTGATGCCACCACATGCCATTGGCACTGGGTGGTGTCACACCATTAAGCAGTCCCCTTGCCCACAGCAGGATGGCACACGTGGCAGCCCAGTGCCAGTGTCACCACATGCCCACACGCAGACAAGGGGGGAATCTGGATTTAGTGCCATCTTTGGGGAACAGCAGCTGCTCCTTCCTGGAAGTCTGGCAGCCCCAGGACTGCCACCAGGACCCAGCATGGCCCAGCAGCACCACCTTCCTCCAGCGGTTTTCCCCCAAATTCAGCTCCTCCTGCTACAAATGCCAGGAGCTCTGGGCAGGAGAGCCAGGCTGGTGCATGCAACTGGGGAGAGGCAGGAGCGCCCTGGGGCTGCTTGTTTTCACCCAAAAGGGCATCTAAGAGAAAAACAGCCCAAGTACAGGTGAGTGATTTCTCAGCTGGGGCCTGAGGAGGAGGGTTTGAAGCAGTGTCCCTGCTGTGATGCCCCAGTGCTTTGGCACATTCTGTGCAAGGGACCCAACAGCTCAGAGCAGTTTAAGCTGGAAGGGACATTAAAGATAATCTTGTCTCACCCCCTGCCATGGGCAGTGACACCTTCCACTGTCCCAGGCTGCTCCAAGCCCCGTCCAACCTGGCCTTGGACACTTCCAGGGATCCAGGGGCAGCCACAGCTGCTCTGGGCAACCTGTGCCAGGGCCTCACCACCCTCACAGCCAACGATTCCTGCCCAATATCGCATCTAACCCTGCCCTCTGGCAGTGGGAAGCCATTCCCCCTTGTCCTGGCACTTAGATCCTTGTCCCAAGTGCCTCTCCAGCTCTCCTGGAGCCCCTTTAGGCACTGTAAGGGGCTCTTGGGTCTCCTCAGAGCCTTCTCTTCTGCAGGTGAACAGCCTGGCTGGCAGGAGGCTGAAATCCCAGCTCTCCCAGCCCAGCTCCAGAGCAGAGGTGCTCCAGTCCTCGGATCATTTCCATGGCCTCCTTTGGACTTTCTTCCCCAGCAAACTTTGCACTCATGGAAGGTTTTGCTGCTGGTGGGTGTCAGGAAACGGCCGGGGCAGCTCCTGGGGCTCCGCTTACCTTCACGGTGGCTGAATAGGTGAACTTGACTGAGGGGGTGTCGAAGCAGGGGAAGAAGGACCTGTTGAGGACAGCCTGGCCCTGGGTGTACATGTAGGGCTTCTGCTTCCCTGCCGTCTGCTCAGGGGACAGCCAGCACACCTGGGGAGGGACCAAGACCCCAGTGAGGGGTGGCTCGACCACAGCTGCTCCTTGTGGAGGGAGCCGGGAAGGGGCTCCTCACCCTTGGAGCTCTGCCCACTCCAGGCCTGGTGTCCCCTGGACCACTCCCCAGCTCCCCCCGGGTCTGGAGGCCCCCAGTCCACACCCAGTGTCCTCCCGGTCCTTGTGGGCCTGGGTGTCCCACCGGGATCGGCGTCCCTTCCATCCACCCGGTGACCTGTCGGGCTCGCTATTTCCTCGCCCCACCCCGCTCATCCCGGGCCCGGTGTTCCCCAGGGTCCTCCTGCTCACCCCGGGCGCGGTGTCCCCCGGTGTCCTCCCGCCCCCCCGGGGCCCGGTGTCCCCCGGTGTC